>CM069141.1:21306155-21323655 GCA_035221665.1 Okamejei kenojei | reverse complement strand
GAATTTTGTAATTAGCTACAATTAGGTAACTATCTAATTATATGCTTTAATTTCAGGTCATCCAAGTAAGATTGTTTCACATTTGTTTCAGAATGCTTCAATCTGTAATAACTGAAAATTTCATTCAGGTCTCTTAATTTTTAAGAAAGCTATGGGCTTTTGACTGTCCTTGATCGCAGCTTTTGTGTTAAGTCAATGGAAAAGCAATAGGGAACAAGATGCTAACTTCTGAGTATGAAAATTGGCATAACTTTTTTAATACTGAAGATATGAAAGTGAATTAGGTTACAAATTAAACTTATTTTTATACTTTATCTGATGTGATAAATTGCAGACTTTATTTTTAAAATCTCAAAATTTTGTAACCTTACTACAAGTTACAGCATCATTTCAAAACTTCTTTGGTAATTTATGACAATCATTTTTACATTTTCACCTCCTCTTGGTTATTGTTCCTTTGCTTCTCCACTTTTGGTCACTTACTATTTCCTGCCTACCATCCAATCAAAGGTTGCATTAGCACCGGATACATTTCACTGAGTTGCCATTCGTTTATGTTGCAACTAAAGTTCAAAAAATAACTCAATCTCTCCTCATCTTCAGTTTTCCTTTGTCACTCCATTAGGTGGTCCTTGGTTCGAAGCTAACAAAATAAATCGCTTGCAAACATGTGTAGGAAGGAACTGCGGTTGTTGGTTTACACCGATGACAGACACATAACGCTGGAGTAACCCAGTGGGACAGGCAACATCTCTGGAGAGAAGGAATGGGGGACGTTTCGGGTCGAGACCCTCCTTCAGGTCTCCAGCTGAAACATCACCCACTCCTTCTCTCCAGAGATGCTGCCTGTCCCGCTGAGCTACTCCAGCATTTCATGTCTATCTTCGTTAGCTAACTTGCTCAATGCGCATGAAGTGACATGCACTCTGACTCGATGTACTCAAACTTACTTAAGAAACCTCCAACTGGAGATGACACCCCTTTTGTCAAACAACTCTGGTACATCCCTAGCTAGCGAAAAACACTGACTTCACACAACAGCATGGACATCGATTACCGTTTATCAGTAAAGCGGATGAGAGGGGAAGGAGACACCGGTTAAAATAATATAACTGCAGCAATTCAGATGATGAGACCCTGGAAGCACTTGACCTGAGGGTTTTTGTTCTCTAAAGTCAATTGATACAACTTTGCACGCACCTAATGGAGCGAATGGCCTCTCTCTACAAGTAGTTGGGGAATGCTGCACATCCACAGGATCAGTGAGTAGCCCGGGATCCGATACCTCACTCTCTAACTTTGCTGCAGTCAATAAACATTTTCACATTCCGATTATGATACATAGATAATGTTTTTTTTTTAAACAGGTTTTGTTTTATTTTTCGAACAGGTTTGCAGCCTGTACTCACCTTGCGGTGTGTGTTCCAGCCTCGCTATCCCTGGAGGAAAGCGCGCAACACCCAACCTGCTGCAAGTCAGTCCCCCGGCACCTCCCCAAACGCGGCTGATTTCCGATAAATCACACATGCTTTAGCTCCGGGAATATTTGAATATGCATCAGAGATAATATTAAATAATTTAACCTGACTGGTCCGACCGGATTCTAGAGAAGTTTCGATTTCTTTGAATGGCGGGACTGCAAAGTTGAGGTTATCCTGTTGACGAACTTTGTGGCAGAGTTTCACATTCTGGTTATTTTCTTGTCACGTAGACTGGGGCGCAATGAAATGTATTGTTTCCGTTAAGATCACAGAGTCAGCATTATACACACAGTAATGATAAATACAGGCATCTCGCCTTCTAGGCTTGTTCGATTTGTGTGATTTTGAAATAATGCACCTGAATACTTTGACAGGCTGCAAAGTGAGGTCAGGCAACATGGCTGGTGATAGTGTGGGCCCACCTGATGACCGTAATGCTGTCCATGTTCACTTTGAGCAGAGGGCCCAAGGGATGATGACATCCCCTCTCTCAAGTGTGCCTCTTCCCACTGTCACTGTTGCAGGAGTTAGATTGGCCTTCCTGAGGGTAAACCCATGGAAAGCAACTGGCCAGGATGGAGTCCCTGGCCGTGTCCTTAGAAACTGTGTGGACCAACTAGAGTGCTCATGGACACTTTAATCTCTTTCTACTCTGTTCTGAGGTACCCACCTGCTTCAAGAAGACCACTATCATCCTGGTGCTGAAGAAAAGTAAGATCTCATGTCTTAACGACTACCGTTCAATGGCCTCGACATCCACCATCATGAAGTGCTTTGAGAGGCTGGTTATGGAACCCATTAAATCCAGTCTACTAAGCGACCTTAATCTACTGCCACAAGAGGTCCACTACTGATCCCGGGTTATCTTTAATTGGACTTTACTGAAATTTATTTTGTACCATACGCTATTCCCGTTATTCTGTGTCTGTGCACTGTGGATGGCTTGATTGTAATCATGTATGTAGCCTTTCTGCTGACTGAATAGCATGCAATGAAAAAGCATTTTACTGTACCCTGGTACACGTGACAATAATAAACTAAACTAAACTTGTGCCTCTAATACCAAAGCATGATATATGCACTGGTAATTTTGCAATAACTCGCTCAATTTATTGCTGACAGTGTAGTTGGATATACGGGTTTTTGAATTACGTGCTGATTATTAAGCACAAAATCCCCGAGTGAAATGTGTGGTGTCTGTGCAGTAATAAATATAACAGTGGTATTAAGCAACAGCATTGTTCAAAGCTTGTAGTGCACTCTGTAGTGGTGCAAAAAAGAAACTAAAGTAAATGAATAAGGCGGAGTTTCGAATATGTGGCAATACCTCATGGAAGTAGGTTGAGTTTAGTTTATTGTCATGTGTACATTACGTGTACGTGTACAGAAGGTACAGTGAAAACCTTTTGTTGTGTGCTAGCCACTCAATGGAAAGACAATACATGATTACAATTGAGCCATCCACAGTGTACAGATACATGATAAAAGGAATAATGTGAATAACGTTTAGTGCAAGAGAAAGCCAGTAAAATCTGATTAAAGACCTTTCTTTGAAAGAGGTTACTGGTTCAGGAGTCTGAGAGCAGTGGGAAGATGTTCTTTAGTCAGGATGTCCAGATTTTCAAGCTCCTATATCCCCTCCAGTAGATAGAAGAGGGAAAAGCAGGGAGAGCTCTCCCCTGAGTCTGAAGAAGGATCTCGACCAGAAACGTCGTCTATTCCTTTTCTCCAGAGACGCTGGCTGACCCGTTGTGTTAACTCCAGGATTTTGTGCCTATGTTTGGTGTAAACAAGCATCTGCAGTTCCTTCCAACACAGAGAGAGAGAAGAGAATGGGCAGTGTGCCGGGCATCCATGATGATGCTTCCAGTCTATCCCAGATGATAATATCAGCTATCCAGTATGCACTCTCCTCACATATCATGAAACACACATTTACCTTCAGAAGCACTAACCTGACAATCAGATTCAGATTAATTTATTCTATGCACCAGGGTGCAATAAAATTATTTGTTTGCATGAAGCTCACAGAATAAACAGTATACATACAGTAATGATAAATACAACAGTAAATGGCATGATGAGTCCAAAAAGATTGCAGAACAATCTGAAAGTAGTCCAAAATGATTAAGGTACAATAGTAGTGGAATAATTAAATAACCAAAGGAGATAGAGTTAAGAATAAGCGAATGTGGCAGCATTTCCGGGAAGGGGATATGAAAGAGATGGTTGGTTCAGGAGTCTGATAGCAGTGGGGAAGAAACTGTTCTTAAGTATGGATGGCCAAGCTTTCAAGCTCCTGTATCTTCTCCCGGAAGGTAGAAGAGAGAAAAGAGAATGGCCAGGATGATGGGCATCTTTGATAATACTTCCAGCCTTCCTGATCCAACACAGTGTGGAGATAGACACAAAAAGCTGGAGTAACTCAGCGGGACAGGCAGGGAAGGAATGGGTTACGTTTCGGGTCTAGACACTTCTTCAGACTGGTTAGGGTTAAGTGAAATGAGAGATATAGACATTGACAAAATGTCAACCATTCATTCTCTCCAGAGATGTCCCATTGAGTTACTCCAGCTTTTTGTGTCTATCTTCGGTTTAAACCAGCATCTGCAGTTCCTTCCAACACAGTGTGAAGATAAACAGGATGTGAGGAATGGACAAGACTGTGAAGGACTGGGCTGCGTTCACCACTCTGCTGGTCCAGGCCAAGGGTACTCCGCTCTGAAACTCTGGATACAATGTTAAAGCTGGTAATGGTTGGTGTGGGTGTAAAGAATATGGGGTCCCGGTTCAAAACGTCACGTCCATTCACTACCCAGATGTTGCCAGACCTACTGAGTTGCTCCAGCCCTTTGTATTTGATCATGATTCCAGAATATGCAGTTTCTTGTGTCTCTGTCAAACCAACATTGGTTGATAATGCAAAAAAAGCAAAGTGCTGGAAGAACGGTGATGCAGCGGTAGAGAAACAGCTTTCAACCTTGACCACGGGTGCTGTCTGTATGAATTTTGTACTTCCTCCCTGTGTCCACATGTGTTTTCCCGGGTGCTCCGGTATCTTCCCACACTCCAAAGATGTACAGGTTTATATGTTGATTGGATTCGGTATAAAAAATTGTCCCTGGTTATTAATCTGCAATTTGAGGAGAAGATTAAATCGGAAGTGCCAGTGATGCAGTTGAACAAAGGGGACTATGAAGGCATGAAGGAGGAGCTGGCCAAGGTAGACTGGAAAAGGATCCTAGCAGGATGACGGTGGAATAGCAATGGAAGGAATTTCTGGGCATAATCCGGAAGACGCAGGATCATTCAATTCCAATTAGGAAGAAAGATTCTATGGGGAGTAGGAGGCAACCGTGGCTGACAAGCGAAGTTAGGGATAGACTAAAATTAAAAGAAAAGATGTATAACACAGCAAACCGGAAGCCAGAGGATTGGGAAACTTTCATCAGACAACAGAAGGAAACAAAACGGGCAATACGGGCTGAAAAGATGAAGTACGAGGGGAAGCTGGCCAGGAATATAAAGAAAACAGTAAAAGCTTTTTTAGATATATTAAGGGAAAAAGAATGGTAAAGTCAAATGTGGGTCCCTTGAAGGCAGACACGGGTGAAATTCACGGGTAACTAGTGATAATGTTCCCAATTTTGGGCGAGTCCAGAACCAGGGGCCACAGTCTTAGAATAAAGGGGAAGCCATTTAAGAGTGAGGTGAGAAAACACTTTTTCACCCAGAGAGTTGTGAATTTATGGAATTCCCTGTCACAGATGTGGAGGACAAATCACTGGATTGATTTAAGAGAGTTAGATAGAGCTCTAGGGGCTGGTGGAATCAAGGGATATGGGGAGAAGGCAGGCACGGGTTTATGATTAGGGACGATCAGCCATGATCACAATGAATGGCGGTGCAGGCTCGAAGGGCCGAATGGCATCCTCCTGCACCTATTTTCTATGTTTCTATGTTTCTATGTGTAGGATTGTGCAGGTTCGCTGGTCGACGTGGACTTGGTGAATTGAAGGCCCTGTTTCCGCGCTGTATCTCTAAACTAAACTAAACAAAACTCAGCAGTTGAGCAGCATCTGTCTGGGGAACGGATAGCTGAAATTTTAGGCTGGGACCCTTCTTCAGATTGGTTGATAGTTATTCTTTGTTCAAATGAATGAGCTGCTGGTGTGTTTCTCACTAACGTCCCAGCAGCAACTGGGAGCAAGACAAGATTGCAAAATTGCAAAAATTGTGCAATCAGGAAGACTAGTGGCTGCAAACCTGCTGTTTCAGCTGCCTAAACATCTCAGCAGCCAGGCACTAAGCCAAAGTTAACCAGTTACATTTGAGTCAGCCTAGCCGATTCATTATTTCTTTCTTAGGCAAACAGCCAGCAATGATTTTTACATAATGTTGACAGACAACTGACTGTCTAGATTGTTTGAATCGGTCTAGTTGTGAGACACAAGGGATGGAATGGAATACTTGATTCTCTTCTGACTGCACATGATCCATGTCTCTCCAGTCCCTGTATATCCATGTGCTTGTTTCAAAGCCTCTTAAATGCCACAATCAAAAATGCCTCTCCTGATAGCAAATTCCAGGTACCTACCACTCTCTGCAGAAAAATTGCCCTGTTCATCTGCTTTAAATGTTGCCCCTCTCACCTTAAAACGTTTCCTCTGGTCTTTGACATGTTCTGACTGTACACTCATAGTCATAAGACCATAAAGAAGACGTTAGCACAAGTAATAACATTACCATTAATTCCCAGTGCCCAACAGATAGCATGATTCATGTTTTACACCCCTAAAGTATTGTAATATGTCTTGGTTCTGTGGTCAGTAGCATTGGAACAAGGAAGTAAAGGAATTGTCAGGAAAGGCAGAGAGCTACGATGGATGAACAATGCAATAATTAGTTAAACATAACGACTCTGTTGTTATTTACAAGTAGAGCTGCTCGTGGCGATCCCTGGAAGCGACGACCCAATGCACTCTGTGACGCGTCGGGCGACAATTCTGTCAACATGTTGGACAACGACAGAAGCCAACAGCGACCTACATCATCTGACACACAAGTGAATGAACGAGAGCTGTCACATAGTACAATACTACAGCTGTATTAAATATGAATCATAGTATTAAAAGAGTGTTTGGGTATCAATGCTCACATATACAGTATTTGTGCACCCTCCTTGCTCATGATCTTAAGACTATGCTTATACTTTGCTTCATGGTTTGCATCTCTTGCACCCAATCCTTTCAAGGCCCCTTTGTTTTATCATTTTTTTGCTGAGGGGCCTCTTCGTACTGAATTAAAAAAACGCTTATAATGTAGAAAAACATCAATTTTTTTTCGACCAATTTTTTGATGAAATGTGAGAGCTTTAGTAAAATTGCAAAATGTTCTGAGAAAATCTCAAAATGATAATTATTGAAATGAAATTGTTTTGACTCTGACAATTTTCATACATTAATTCAGTGTTGCAAGATGGGAAATTTCAGTTGATTTTGTCGGAAGTCCCCCACAAAACCACACACTCCTCCTCAGCTACTCAGCTGCAAGAAAATTCTATTGTGCAAGATGAACAATTGCAAAACTTCAATAGAAATAAAAGATTGATCAAGTAAACATAAACATAGAAACATAGAAATTAGGTGCAGGAGTAGGCCATTCAGCCCTTCGAGCCTGCACCGCCATTCAATATGATCATGGCTGATCATCCAACTCAGTATCCCGTACCTGCCTTCTCTCCATACCCTCTGATCCCCCTAGCCACAAGGGCCACATCCAACTCACTCTTAAATATAGCCAATGAACTGGCCTCAACTACCCTCTGTGGCAGAGAGTTCCAGAGACTCACCACTCTCTGTGTGAAAAAAGTCTTTCTCATCTCGGTCTTAAAGGATTTCCCCCTTATCCTTAAGCTGTGACCCCTTGTCCTGGACTTCCCCAACATCGGGAACAATCTTCCTGCATCTAGCCTGTCCAACCCCTTAAGAATTTTGTAAGTTTCTATAAGATCCCCTCTCAATCTCCTAAATTCCAGAGAGTATAAACCGAGTCTATCCAGTCTTTCTTCATAAGACAGTCCTGACATCCCAGGAATCAGTCTGGTGAACCTTCTCTGCACTCCCTCTATGGCAATAATGTCCTTCCTCAGATTTGGAGGCCAAAACTGTACGCAATACTCCAGGTGTGGTCTCACCAAGACCCTGTACAACTGAAGTAGAACCTCCCTGCTCCTGTACTCAAATCCTTTTGCTATGAAAGCTAACATACCATTCGCTTTTTTCACTGCCTGCTGCACCTGCATGCCTACTTTCAATGACTGGTGTACCATGACACCCAGGTCTCGCTGCATCTCCCCTTTTCCTAATCGGCCACCAAGTAAAGATTCTTCACCGGAAATGAACCAGCTTAAAGGGCACAAATGCTGAGAAATGTTTCTTTCATTCTGTGTGGTCTCACGGGCTCAGTGGGTGTCACAGGTGGATGTGAGCAGAACATCATCCTGTCTTTGGCATTGTAAGGCTGTGATGTATTCATAGATACCAAAACTCCCAGTTATAGCAACTGTGTCCTAGTTGTGCATGACTGAAAAGAAGACAGTGTGCCATTGTTCAGTGAAGCGACTCTCTCTCGGAAATTCAACAGTTGCCCAAAGTTTAATACGTAAACCAGAACCTGCGTCTAAAAAAATAAAAGCTGAACAAACTAGGAAGGGAATTAAATGGGAAGGAAGTGAATGTTCTATTAACCTTCTGAGGAGGATGGAAACAGATCCAACCTCTATCCAAAGGAGAATTCATTGCCATGACAGTATGGGCCCATTTGGTGAGGTCGTGATAAGTAGGAGTAGATCATTTCTGAGTAGAAAATGTGATGACATTTTCTTTTGATGCAACTTTTAATACTAAGACAAAAAACTATTTGCTGGATTGAGATGATATTCAATATGACACCAATGGCTTTGAATTATTTCTGAACCTCCTTCCATCAAGGAAATTATGATAACAAGCTGATATGTTTTACTTTCATTGAAGGTTATGTTGTATAAATGGAACGGAGCACAGGAATACTCTTCGGTCCACAGTGTCTGTGGTGAACATGATGCAAAGATAAACTACTCTCATTTGCCTGCACATGATCCATATCCTTCCATTCCCTGCATATCCATGTACCTATCCAAAAGCCGCTTAAACGCCTCCACCAACGCGTTCTAGGCACCCGAGACAACCCTAGATGGAAACGACTTGCCCCACACATCCCCTTTAAACTTTGCCCCTCCTCATCTTAAAGCTATTTGTCATTTCCACCCTGGGAAAAAGATTCTGACTGTCCACCCTACAGTATCTCTGCTCCTATAACTTCATATACATCTATATTTAATGGTAAGTGATGCCCTATCAGGTTATTGTTTATTATAGTCAGATGTTTTGTTGTCAACTTTACCCTGCAAATGTAATACAATGAGTGTTAATGCAAGATATGAGCTAAGTCTTAGTATCTGCAATAACAAAATAAATTAACTTGAAATGTGCATAATTTGAACATTATGTTTCATTTTAGTTCTTTCAGCATCCATTATGCCAATCACCCACAAGTGCTTTTGCTATTCAAGCCATGATGATGATGAAGATATCCCAAAATTTCAAATGGTGAGAAAAGTCAATTTGAGTCATAAAATAAACATGTAAAGGCCAAATAATGCTGGGAACTAAGGTCATAAGTGACAGGAGTAGAATTAGACCATTCGGCCCATCAAGTCTACTCCACCAATCAATCATGGCTGATCTATCTCTCCCTCTTAATCCCATTGTCCTGCCATAAGGGTAAAGGGTAGAGGTATTAAAGCTTAAGCATCCTGGAGAGAAGAGACCTGGAAAGAACCTGTCTTCCTGGAAAGACCCAAGAGACCAAATGAAAGGCATATGACAACACCAGGCTTTTAACGTGAGTTATCCAGGCTGATTACAAAATGTCCAGTTATGAATTATGAAAGAGAAGCAAAGAGAAAGCGTGGGAAAGATTGACACAACACCAAATTAAATGTTGATCTAAAAATATCTTATAGGCATTTAAAGTAATGGCTCTTTGCATACTGGATCTCAGACCATAAGACATGAGAGCGGTAATAGGCCATTCGGCCCATCAAGTCTGCTCTGCCATTCAATCATAGCTGATCTATTTTTCCTTCTCAACCCCAATCTTCAGCCTTCTCCCTGTAACCTTTGATGCTCTTTTCTTCAATACTTTTAAGTGTATGTTCAAAACACTGGTGCCCTTTTGATGTATGTGATTATTGGAGTGACCATTAAATGGAGTAATGGTGCCAATATAATTTATATCAAATGCTATCTTTCCTGAAATGGTTCAAAACAAGGAATCAATTATGATTTTACTTCGTAGTCACATGAGTGACTACGTGAAGAAGCCCCAGCGGGCGCATGCGCGTCATTACGTCCAACGCATGGTGCACCGACGGGCTGGAGAGCGCAGCTCCACCAGCGGTAAGTAGCAACCTGCAGGTAAGTCAATGTTAAACCTTCCCTGCGAGTATTTTAAACTCTGTAAGTCTGGCTCGGGAGCCAGCGAGAGTTAGTGGTATGGAGGGGACCGCGGTTACCACTTATAGATCGGGTCGGGAGATAATGCCGGCTCTGCCATTACCGCTTATAGATCGGGTTGGGAGATAACGACTGCGCTAATGCCGGCTCCAATACCGGCTACTGTTTCGACCGGCAGCTCAACTGCCTCCATCAGTTCCAGTGCTTCAGGGCACTGAGGCCATTCCACCAGGGAGGAAGGCCAAAACAAAGTACTCTCAGGCCCATCTTATCTGATGGGTCTGATGATGTGGAAGACTCCCCTCCTTTTAATAAAGGTATGGGGACGGCTCAACCAAATGGAGAAATGCTCCAAACTTAATGAGCCATGTAAAATCTCTCCAGCACCTTGTTTAGGGCTGGAATAGACCTCCCTAGAGCAAGACTTGGGAGAGCCAGGGCAGGTGGAGTCTGACCCTGAAGTTGGTGTCACTGCTTTTGGGCACACACCAGAGCACATGAGCCATGCTCCAGGTGTCCCGGACGTAGCGAGGAACTTTGGTATTCCAGAAGGGACTGGTGAGGCCAGGGAAGAAAACCTGGCGGCCAATGTTAATTATATGGCTTCTCACCAGCTCCAGGATACAGTTATGGAAGAAACGGCCACCAGATATAAAACACCTGTTAATTGTGCGTCGCACAAAGTGCCCACTGTGAACTCTGCTATATGGGCACAAATGAATTCAACGATGCGTGGACAAGAAATCCGGTTTCAGCGGGTCCTCAAATTGGTGGCAGCAGGCATCACTGCATTTGGAAAAATGGTCCGGGGGGGGGGGGGGGGCACCAATGTCTGGCACACAACAGGATATGCTGGCCCTGTTCTGTAACGCATATTTTGAGGTAAACTGCATAAGAAAAATAACTATAAAACCGACGCTGAACCCGATATTTGCAGCTTTCTGTAGATCCACCAACATCCAAGCCCCAGATTATTTATTTGGGGTGGACCTCCTCAAACAAGTCAAGGACCTGGAGGAAGAGGCCAAAACAATCGGTCTCATGAAGGCATACGTCCCTTCTGCCAGGATGCCACCTCGCAGGTCGTTTTCAGCGCGAAGGGGGTCAGATCCAGGGGCAGGGCCAAGCAGAGTGGGACCAGTGGGACGACGGTATTACCCACCTGTGTATCCCAGCTACAACCCCAATATGGGAAAAAGGACACGGACTCCGAGGTTGACTGTAGAAGTATGGGTGATTCATTCTGTCCAGGATAACTCTGTGGGAGTGGCGGCGCTGTCCTGGCAGCAGTGGCTTGCCTGCAGTCCGTCTGTTTTTCTTTTTTTTTGTTGTTTTCTTGTCTTGTTTTAGCGTTAATTTGAGTTATTATGTAGTGTATGTGTGTGGGAGAAACGTTTTTAGTCTCTTCCTTTTGGGGGAGACGCGACTTTTCCTGTCGTATCCTCCGTCTCCGTCTCCGTCTCCGTCTCCGTCTGTGCTGAGGCCTAATGGCGGAGCTGACAGCCTCCAATTCCAACTGCGACCGACCCGAGGCTCCGGAGGCAGAGCCAGCCTAGACTTACCAACGCAGGGCTGGCCGACTTCGGGGCTGCGGCGGGTTCAGGCATTCCGGCGTTCCGGCGGCCTGACTCGGAGCTGTGGCGGCTTTCTAGTGGCGGTGACGGTGGCGGTGGCAGTGACTTCGGAGGTTCGGCCACGGGTCCAGTGGACGACATCGTCGGGAGCTCGCAGGTCACAGGTTGGTGACCTGTTTTTCCGGAGCTCCCGCGGCAACAGCTGCGTCCGCTGGACTGCAGGGCGGCAGCTTCGGCAGCTTCGACCGCCCCGGCCCGCTCGCGGAGCGCGGTTCACCCGCGCGACTTGTTTACATCACCCGGTGCGGTCACAACATCAGAAGCCCGGGTCGCCTCAGCGCAGAGGAAGAGGAAGAACAAGAAGGGAAGAGACAAAGACAAGATTTTTGCCTTTCATCACAGTGAGGAGGTGTCGTGTGAACTCACTGTGGTGCATGTTAAATATGTGTTTATCGTGTGTTTTGTTATTTACTATATGTATGACTGCAGACAACGACATTTTGTTCAGACTTCAAGGTCTGAATGACAATAAAGTTTTCCATGATTCCATGATAAGATTTCTGGGGAACAACCTCCGGTTGGGGGTATGTTGCAATTGTTTTATGATGAATGGTGCTGCATAACATCTGATCGGGTTATATTAGACACTGTGTCAGGATCTCGAATAGTGTTTATGTCAGGAATTGATCCACCTGTACAGAATATGCCTAATAGAGTATTGTTTTTTTCTGCACCAGAAACTCAGCAGGTAAAATAAGAAATCACGGTTTTGTCCCAAAAAGGGGTAATTGAGAGGACGACAAACCATCCTCGACAATTTGTGTCCAATATATTCCCCAGACAGAAAAAAGATGGGGGATGTAGAGTCATTCTGGACCTAACCCAGCTAAATTCCTATGTACAGTATAGGCATTTTAAAATGGACACCTTTAATACTGCTAAACAGCTGTTATCACAAGGCTGTTATATGGCAACTATAGATCTGAAAGATGCATATTATTCAGTACTAATTCATCATCAGTATTGGAGATACTTGAAATCTAGTTGGATGGGACAACTGTGGCAATTTAAAGCATAACCCAATGGGTTAAACTCAGCTCCTAGGTTGTTCACGAAATTGTTGAAACCAGTGCTGGCGCTACTTCGGGCCCCAGAATCACATTGTAATGGCTTATCTAGATGATATTTTAATCATAAGCAACACTCAGGAGACAGCTGAGGAATCAGTTTCAGCAACCAAACACCTGTTTGAAAGGTTAGGGTTTCTGGTCCATCCAACAAAATCCAAGTTAGAGCCATCCCCCGAAAAAAAATGATTATTTGGGATTTGTCATTGATTCAGTTGCTATGTCAGTGACTTTGCCTACAGCCAAGGTTGTGGAGATCAGGGATCTCTGTACTAATCTTGCTGAAAAACTACACCCCTCCATCCGGGAAGTAGCCAGTGCTATTGGTAAATTGATGGCAGCTTCCCCTGCAGTGGAGTTTGGACCTCTGCACTGTCAAAGTCTGCAACGAGCTAGAGAACAAGCACTTAAAGAACATGCAGGCCATTTTGATAGACCTATGCTGTTACCAACCAGAGCCATAGCTGAATTACAATGGTGGATTATCAATATTGTACAAACTACCAAAAACATTTTGGTTCAGCAACCTTCAGTAGTTTTACAAACAGATGTGAGTGCTCTGGGATGGGGAGCTATGGACAGCGAGTCTAGCTGTGGTGGTAAATGGAGTGTGCAAGAGGATTTAATCCTGCACAGGCATAGTATAAATTATTTAGAATTATTGGGTGCATTCTATGGATTAAAAGCTTATTGTTCAACAATGAATAATTTACATGTTCAGCTCCAGATTGATAATACCACAACTGTGGCATATATCAATCACATGGGAGGAATAAGGTCAGTCTCATGTGATAATCTGGCTAACCTCATGTGGCACTGGTGTATTTCCAGAAACATCTGGGTCTCAGCTATCTACCTACCAGGTAGAGATAATGTGGTGGCAGACAACAGGTCACGAAAATTTAATGACAACATAGAATGGATGTTAAATCCTGATGTTTTAACATGATTGTCAGCCGCTATGGTTTGCCAGATATTGATCTGTTTGCATCCAGGCTAAATCACCAATTGCCTAAATACATTTCATGGAAACCAGATCCAGGAGCAGTAGTGGTGGATGCATTCTCACTACATTGGGGACATACATTATTTTATGCTTTTCCCCATTCTGCCTGATTAGGCAATGTCTCACCAAAATAGAGCAGGACTCTGCCTCAGGCGTTTTGGTGGTTCCGGACTGGCCTACACAGCCATTGTTCCCATTGGTGCTCAGAATGATGATTCAGCCATTCATGATTGTCCCCAACTGCCGTAATTTGTTGGTGCATCCAGTAACAGGAGAAAGTCATCCGTTACATGATCGTATTAATTTGTTCATCTGCAGGTTCTGACCAGACCGTTCCAAGGCCTTGGACTGTCGAATAGGACCATGGATGTGCTATCTCTCCAAGCTGCAGCTTGGAGAGATAGCACTAAGAAACAATATGTGTCTCATATTAAGAAATGGGAGATGTTTTGCTTACAGTCAGATATATCTTATCATACTGCAAGCATACCAGATGTATTGGAGTTCCTTGCTACATTGCATTTTGGTGAACACTTGAGTTATAGTGCCATTAATAGTGCTTGGCGTGCTTTGCCCTATTTAGGGCAGTTTTCAGAACAACAATCTATCGGGTTTCATCCGTTAGTGTCCAGATTCATGAGAGGAATCTTTATCAAAAACCCTCCTCATGGCCCTGTCTCACTGTGCGAGTTGACCCACGAGGTACCCCGAGTGACAGACTCGTGGCTGTGCACGAGACTGCAAGTTTATGATCAAGTGTGTAATACGAGTTCCCACGGGTATGTCATTGCTGCGATGTTCCTAGTTCCTCTCCCGAGTTAGCAAGTTCCTCTCCCGTTACTCTTGAGCCAACCGTGAATGAAGGTATGTTTTAATAAAGCAACAATGTTAAAATACATCTCCATCCTGTGGTTTTGAGTTATTTCAGCGCGGATGGGAAAATGCGCATCCTCCAGTAACCAAGCATTTCTTGTTGTTTTATGTTTTTAAATACTTTTTTGCAATGGATCTCTATTTTAAATAATTTTAAAAAAGGAAGCAGCCCGGGTGACTGACATTGAGCGGCCGCCAGGACCCGACAGCAGACACACACACACACACACACACACACACACACACACACACACACACACACACACACACACACACACACACACAGATACACACAGACAGCAGCTGGCCACCACTTCAGAGGAATTAAGCAGCTCGGGTGACTGAGCGGCCGCCGGGACCCGACAGTACACACACACACACACACACACACACACACACACACAGATAGACAGAGAGGGAGAGAGACACACACACACACACACACACACACACACACACACACACACACACACACACACACACACACACACACACACACACACACACACACACACACACACAGATACACACAGACAGCAGCTGGTCACCACTTCAGAGGAATGAGGCAGCTCGGGTGACTTTGAGCGGCCACCGGGACCCGACATCAGACACACACACAGATACACACAGATAGACAGAGAGGGAGAGAGAGAGACACACACACACATAGAGAGAGAGATACACACAGACAGCAGCTGGCCACCACTTCAGAGGAATCAAGCAGCTCGGGTGACTTTGAGCGGCCACCGGGACCCGACAGCAGACACACACACAGATACACACAGATAGACAGAGAGGGAGAGAGAGAGAGACACACACACACACACACACACACACACACACACACACACACACACACACACACACACACACACACACACACACACACACACACACACACACACACACACACACAGAGATACACACAGACAGCAGCTGGCCACCACTTCAGAGGAATTAAGCAGCTCGGGTGACTGAGCGGCCGCCGGGACCCGACAGTACACACACACACACACACACACACACACAGATAGACAGAGAGGGAGAGAGAGAGAGACACACACACACACACACACACACACACACACACACACAGACAGCAGCTGGCCACCACTTCAGAGGAATCAAGCAGCTCGGGTGACTTTGAGCGGCCACCGGGACCCGACAGCAGACACACACACAGATACACACAGATAGACAGAGAGGGAGAGAGAGACACACACACACACACACACACACAGATAGACACAGATAGACAGAGAGGGAGAGAGAGAGACACACACACACACATACACACACACACACACATAGAGAGAGAGATACACACAGACAACAGCTGGCCACCACTTCAGAGGAATCAAGCAGCTCGGGTGACTTTGAGCGGCCACCGGGACCCGACATCAGACACACACACAGATACAAACAGATAGACAGAGAGGGAGAGAGACACACACACACAACTCAGCGGACCAGGCAGCATCTCTGGAGAGAAGGAATAGAGTCGAGACCCTTCTTCAGACTTACCCGAAATGCCACCCATTCCTTCGCTCCAGAGATGCAGCCTGTCCCGCCGAGTTACTCCAGCATTGTGTGTGTCTATCTCCGGTGTGAACCAGCATCTGCAGTTCCTTCCCAATCCCACACTCTCGGCCCCGGGGGGGTGGATGGAGCATCACACGTGGACACATCCCACCCACCACCCCAGACTTGCCCCTTCGGCAGGTCTTTAAGCCGTTCATTGAGACAGAGTGAAGCCACGGGGCAGGCGCCTCAGTAATAAAGGACAAGTGGCAGAAAGGCCGAAGATAGACACAAAATGCTGGAGTAACTCAGCAGGACAGGCTGCATCTCTGGAGCGAAGGAATGGGTGGCATTTCGGGTAAGTCTGAAGAAGGGTCTCGACTCTATTCCTTCTCTCCAGAGATGCTGCCTGGTCCGCTGAGTTACTCCAGCATTTTGTGTCTATCTTTGGTTCAGTCTTTACTCGAGCAAAAGAACAGATTATTAAAGTTCCCACGGTAGACTCACGAGACACTAAGATAAACGCACGGGGCCACTACGTTATTGCAACGAGTTTAAATGTTTCCATTTTTAACTTGAACAGTTAATTTGACTCGTGGAAAAAATCAAACATTTTTTTCACGAGTTAACAAGTTTCCCGAGTACCTGCCGTTAGCGCAACGAGTCGATAAGTTGCTCGTGCGAGTTCCGACGTTCCCGCTACGTGATCACCACGAGTGAAAACTCGGGGTCACTCGTGGGCCAACTCGCACAGTGAGACAGGGGTTTAAGCCTAGATATACAGAAATCTGGGATGTCAGTATAGTTCTCACACTGCTTCGGCAATGGGCTCCAATTATGTCATTGTCTTTTCAGAAGTTAACACTTAAAGTGGTTATGCTCATGGCGCAAGTATCAGCACAACAAGTGCAAACATTGCAAAAGTTATGACTAGATAGCATGTATTCTTCTGCAGATAACATTACATTTTATGTGTATGATTTAATCAAACAAAGCAGGCCAGGAATGGCCTGGAACCAAAGTAAGCTTTAAAGCATACCCTGTTGACCTAACGTTATGTGTAGTTAAGCACCTGAGTCAATATATCGAGGTAACTAAGTCTCAGAGGCTCTGAGACAGCGATGCTCATCAGCCACAAAAAAACTCATAAAAAGGTGTCAGTACAAACTATTTCTAGATGGTTAAAACAGGTTTTGGATTGTGCTGGAGTAGACACTCATGTGCCAGGGCGGCATCAATATCCGCAGCGAAGGCGCAGGACGTGCCGCTAGACGAAATCCTCGGGGCTGCAGGATGGTCTAAGGAATCAACCTTTTCTAAATTTTATGATAAACTTGTCCTGACAGTGCCAGGGTTTGGG
>CM069141.1:19051557-19256557 GCA_035221665.1 Okamejei kenojei | reverse complement strand
GCATTCAATTCAAATTATTTTTGTTTGGAATTTTCAGCATAATATTCAACCTGGCATAGGTTCAGTCAAAGGTAGCATTTTTACATTTGGCTTTGCTTATTAGCATGTTAACTTAAACACATGATAAAATGATCGTTATTGACATAAATTGGAAATATTAAGAATGTGGAAGCGCATACATTCCAAATATCACATGGGTAAGCACTGGCAGTTTCCAGGAAGCTATTTTTTCTGATTCCAGTTAACATGCAGCAATAATAGCTATGGGAAAATTATGGGTAGGACATAATTTCCCACAGTCTGGCCATGCAGAAATTAGCTCATCTTTAGACTTAAGTATTTTGTGTAATTTAATTTCCATCACATAAAATCTATAATGCGTTCAAGAGGGTCGGCCAAAAAGTCACATATTTTCATTTAAAAAAGCCATTCAGGTTTCAATGAAGCCACAGATCTATTTCCAGTTCTTTGGAATAAATATGACATACTTTACCTTAAAAGGAAATGCTACATAAACTACAAACACAACATTCGAAGATCATCAGGCATCAGTAGTTCTCATTACATATTGCAACAAAATAATGCGTTGTTTTATTATTTCAAAAAGCATTACACAAGGTTATTGCAAACTAGAAGGAATCGTATTAGGCAATGATGGAATATCCTGTTCCAGTATTACCAAATGTTAGTATGTCCAAATTCTAAGTTGTTCACTCTAATTTCAAAATATGGTTTAATGCAAGATTCTACAACAGTCAAAAAAAAAAGTGCATTTCTGAACCAGCACTCTCTTTTTTTATCATGTGTCTAAGTTTAACTGATATATTCCCTGATGTAGTTCATTGCCACATTCTGTGAAAGTTAAAAAGTGAAAAGCTATCAAGAGGTATACAAATCACTCTACAGGGAAAACACACAATGGCCTAATATTTCTCTCAGTGGGAGGAAATGGTAATCCCATATAGATGCTTCTTGTTAATACTTTATGGATATTAACAATTGAGTCTGTTATGAATGCCGCTGTTTGATGCAGAAATCTCTAGCTCCTGGCAAGAGAATGGAAGCAGCATGGCCATAGGGGGTGAATATCACGTGGCTTTCAGCAGCATAAATGTCCTGGAAGTTTGTGACTGCAGTGGGTGCAAGGAAGCCAGGCCAACAGAGCACTGGTTTGGTGCAGGGAGGAGCACCCTGTTCCTCTGAGCATCACTGTATTAGATTGTATTTTAACTTACCCTCGAGTGAATTCCTAACAGTTTGTCTCATGGAGTTGTTGAGTTAAAATGAATTACATCAGGGTCCCATGTATATCAGCAAACAACAATTTGCATTTATTATAGATTTCATGGGAATCTAATCTGCCATCAAAACCCACGGCATAAAAAGAAGAATTGATGAGATTAGAGCAGATATGGCGCTGTTTCATTTGAATTGTTTGCTGTAGACTGAAGTAATATTCTCCCAACAAGGACAGTCAGTGAAAATTCTGGTACCGTTACCAGGCATTACTTCTCCAAAAGCTGTATCCAAGATTACAGAAATGTAGTTCACTATATTACTCCAAAAGTATTTAATTATCTATAAAGCACATTGAGACATGCTGAGAATGTGAAATGTATGGTGGCCGTGTGGAATGAGCTTCCAGCAGAAGTGGTGGAGGCAGGATCGATTTTAACATTTAAGAGTAAAGTGGATAGGTATATGGACGTGAAGGGAATGGAGGGGTATGGTCTGAGTGCAGGTAGATGTGACTAGGGGAAAACAAATGGTCGGCACGGACTGGAAGGGCCGAGAGGGCCTGTTTCCGTGCTGTAATTGTTATATGGTTATATGGTTATATACTTGACAAATATATCACGATGCATTGTATTTTTTTTAAAAATGGCACATCGATGCAAATGGCATTGAAAATCTTTTTAGTGGTAACCAGACTGAGAAATTGAATTGCAACACCAGATGTGCATCACGGGAAAACCATAGAATAAAATATAACATTAATGAATATGCTGACCTACTAACCTATTTGGTTATTGGCATTGGTTTATTAATATCGCGTGTGCCGAGATACAGTGAAAGGCCTGTTTTGCATACCTTCCAAGCAAATCATACCACACACTAATGCAAAAGGAAACAGAGTGCAAATATATATCGTTACAGCTACAGAGTAAGTGCAGATTTTTTTTTTATGTGCATTTATGGGGAGATCACCAATACATGCTTAGTATACGGAAGATCCATTCAAACGTTTGGTAACAGTGGGGAAGAAGCTGTTCCTGAATCCTGGTGGTACTTGCTTTGAAGCTTTTTTATCTTCTGCCCAATGGGAGAAGAGAATGATCAGGGTGTGAGAATGGGTTTAAGAAAGAAAAAAAGATCAGCCCTGATCGAATGGAGGAGCAGGCTAGAGGGGCCAAATGGCTCCTAGGATTTATGGACACATGCCAATTTCTCAAGTCTCAAGGCAGATTGATAGAATGCATTAGCCAATAAATTCATACCCTTGGCTTATCCAGATGCCTTATCTCTTAATCAAAAGGTTCTGGGTTCATGCCAACTCCTCCAAGAAAGAAGCTTGGCCTGCTTATAAAAGAGACTGTGGCCCTGCAGCATAGCTCCTGGATCATTTCAAGCAGTGCCTAGTAACATCTGCCACACGTCTCTGTTGCTGCATTGTGGAACTTCATGAAAGGTCCTGAATAAAGAAGCAAAAAATTAATCTCCTTTATCTCTAATAGAGTGCAGTAGAAAGTGCATTCTTCCACGTTTTGAGGAGTGATAGATAGCACACATGGGGCATTATATTATAAGGAGAACAGGTCTGATTTACAGTACAAAGAGCTAACACTTCCTAAAGGTGTCATTTATATATAACGATGGTCAGAAGATCATGATGATCAAAATCATAGACCCAGAAAACTTATGATTTCTTCATTCCAAAGTGGTCCACTACATCCACCATGTATCGACCACCTGACCAGAACGACAAGCTATTGTTGAGAGGACAAGAGCTATACCTTATTCCTTCTTTGCAAGTGCTCCTGAGCAACTGCGTAACATGAGGCAAAATGAAATCAGATCCAGAACCACTCTGGCACAGTGTCGCAGTGGTAGAGTTGTTACAGCACCAGGCACCCAGGTTTGATCCTGACCTCGGGTGCCGCCTGTGTGGAGTTTGCACGTTCTATCTGTGCCTGCTTGGGGTTTCTCTGTGTGCTTGCGGTTCCTCCCACATGCCAACGACATGCAGGTTTGTAGGTTAATTGTCCTGTGTAAATTATTCCTATTTTGTAGGATACAACAAGCGTATGGGTGATTGTTGGGCGGTGTGGCTCAGTGGGTCAAAGGGCCTGCTTCCACACTGTATCTCTAAACTAATCTAAACTAAACCATAATGCAGACAAATATAGGGACACTCTAGCAAGTGCAAGAACTAGTCCAAGATGGCTTCCAGAACACTTGAGAGAACCGCATACTTCATCATTGCTTATTGCACCTTTAATCGATGCCAGTTAGGTCCCCTACAATCCCCCACTATACTACCTATACCCACACGACTGTGCGGCCAAATTTGACTCTAACTCCATCTACAAGTTTGCTGATGATACCACTATGGTGGGCTGGATCACAAAGAATGACGAGATGGAGTACAGGAAAGAGAGAAAGAACTCAGTAACGTGGTGTCAGGGCAACAATTGTCCCATAATATCAGCAAGACAAAGGAGTTATTATCAGCTTCAGGAAATGTGTTGGTGTACATGTCCCAGTCAGCATCAATGATACCAAAGTTCGTCAGTATCCACAAGCTATTGTGGATCAACCACTATGAAGCAACAGCCATAGAAGCACATGCTCATGAAGTAGAGGCTTGGAACTTTTGCATGTCTCCAGTGATTCTCACTAACTTCTACAGATACACCATTGAAAGCATATTGTCAGGTTACATCATAGCTTGATTTGGAACCGCTCTGCCCAAGACCACAAGAAGTTGCAGAGAGTTCTTCTTCTTCCTGCGAATGAAACATAAACCAAAGGAATAGTTAGATCTCAAGCCGGGTGTTGAGCAGCCAGGTTGTTGTCTCTGCGTCAATGTCTGCCAGGCCCTGAGCTCCATCTGGTGGGTGGTAGAGCAGGCACCCAGAGATGACATGGTTGGCTGTCTGTTGTTCTGTTCCACATTCACAGGCTGGGCTCTGGCAGAGTCCTCATCTCCACATGCTGGCATTGAGTTATAAATGTAGCTGAAACCATCAGCCAGACTAGACTCCCCACCATTGACTTTGTCTACACTCACGCTACTTCAGAAAAGCAGCCAACATAATCAAAGACTTGTCCCACCCCAATCACTTCTTCTGCCCATTACTGTCAAACAGAAGATACAGAAGCTTGAAAGCGTCCACCACCAGACATGTACAGTTTCTTCACCTCTATTATCAGGCTTCAGAATGGTCCTTCCATAAGCTAAGTTTAGAGATACAGCGCGGAAACAGGCCCTTCGGCCCACCGAGTCCACACCGACCAGCGATCCCACACATTAACATTACCCTACACACACTAGGGACAATTTATACTTATACCCAGCCAATTAATCTACAAACCTGTACGTCTTTGGAGTGTGGGAAGAAACCGAACATCTCGGAGAAAACCCTCTCGGTCACGGGGAGAACTTCAAACTCCACACAGACAGCACCCATAGTTGGAATCGAACCCGGGTCTCTGGCGCTGCAAGCACTGTAAGGCAGCAACTCTACCGCTGTGCCACCTTAAGATTCACCTTCATCCTATTGCAGACGTTGGATGTTTTGTCTGGAACTGGTGCGCTACCATGCTGACAACTATATTCTTTCATTCCCATTTGCTCTACCTGTTGTATTAAGATTGGCTTGATTGTATCTAAGAACAGTATTGTATGATTTGATTGGACAGCATGCACAACAAGGCTTTTCACTGTACCTCGGTACATGGGGCAATAATAAATCGAAACCTCAACCTAAACCTAGATTTAGATGACAGTAACTCCCTAAAGTGCCAAGTGCAAATGCACTGAACTGCATAATCAATGCTAACTGGATTATGAAATAAAACACAAAGTGCTGTAGTAAGTCAGCGTGTCAGGCAGCATCTCTGGAGAACATGGATAAGTCACATTTTGGGTCAGGATCCTTCTTCCAACTGCCAACCCGACAACAATCATCTTGACTACTCCACTCCCCTTACCCAATTCAATCTCGCCCCCTCTGAACACACAGTCCTTGCCTCAGTCAGTAACATTGTTATTAGACCTACCATCAAGGCAGGTGATGTTGTAGACTGGGAGGCTGACCTCCTCACACCTACCCCTTGAAAAACAATCTGAGTAAGAGTGCCAAGATGAAACATCACATATCCATGTCCTTCAGAGATTATATCTCACCTGTTAAGTTACTTCAGCACTTTGTGTCGATTTTTATAGACCAGCATCCACAATTCTTTGTATCCACACTAACTGGATTGTGATTTTGGTGATGAGGTTCAAATTTCATGGGTCATATGATTGGACTCAAATGGTAAAGGTCCATTGTGTATCGTGGCATCAAAAAATATATTTTCCTTCTATTTAAATTTCTAGGTACAGTAGTGAGGATTTTACTATATGAAAGGTTGAGGAGCATTGCTTTGACTTGTTCATAGAGACAACAGATGCCCTGCTGAGATATTGCACCAAGATTTGAGGAAGCCTCCCTCAAAAGCATAATGACCCAGAAAAATACAGGCCAGATGTATGGCATTCCCAACAATATGAGGATCTAAATAGCTTTTGTTCAGTCTTGAAATTCTTTTTTGAAAAATGCACCTTCTGCTACCAAATTAGGAGAATGATTAGTGGATTAATAGTTAACACATTCAATTACAAAATGTACTGTATGTTGCAAAAGTCTCTCAAATGAAAGATGAAAATAAATATTGTAACTTAGCAGTGTGCTCAGAACTGTAACATAAAGATTACTGCGGCCTTTGTTATACACAAAATGCTGGAGTAACTCAGTGGGACAGGCAGCATCGCTGGAGAGAAGGAATGGATGACGTTTTGGGTCAAGACCCTTCGTCAGACTGAGAGACACGAGAAAGGGAAACGAGGGATATTGACGATTCATTTCATCTTCTATATCTCTCATTTCCCTTTCCCGTGACTTTCAGTCCGAAGAAAGTTCTTGACCCAAAACGTCATCCTTCTCTCCAGAGATGCTGCCTGTCCCGCTAAGTTACCCCAGCATTTTGTGTCTATCTTCGGTTTAAACCAGCATCTGCAGTTCCTTCCTACATATTTTTACTGCAGCCTTTGCTGGGTCTTGTCTTGCCTGTGAGGAGTAGAGAAAATGCTGAAAACATTCAACAGTTAGGCAGAATCTGTGGAAAGAAAAAGAGAGTTCATTTTAGATGAAGGGTCTTTGATTGATCCTGAAACATTAACTCTGTTTTTTCTTCAAAGATTACAATCTGCCCTGTCAGGTGTTTTCAATATTTTCTGGGGGGTTTATAACAACCATTAAACAACAACCATTTCATGAAAAGAACTTTAAAGATAATTTTACTTTTGTTTCAGAACATAATAATTTAGCAAGAAAATTGTTTATTTTGAGAATAGTGATCAGAGTTCCTCTGTGTTTTTGCCATCCCAAAAATATTTTATGAAATATAACATCATGAAGAAAATATCCCTCCAAAATATTTTATCATTTTTTAAACAAAAGTCTCAATGAAAGCCTGTAATTTAACCTGACAATGATCAGAAACTAAATTAATATTCCTTCCTTTCATGTGACTAAAGCCACGTAACATGATCCCATTTGAAGCAGGCAATAGAAACATAAAAACATAGAAAATAGGTGCAGGAGTAAGCTATTCAGCCCTTCGAGTCATTCAATATGATCATGGCTGATCGTCCAAAATCAGTCACCCATTCCGTCTTTTTCCCCCTATCCCTTGATTCCCTTAGCCCTAAGAGCTAAATCTAACTCTCTCTTGAAAAATACAGTCAATTGGCCTCCATTGCCTTCTGTGGCAGAGAATTCCACAGATTCACAACGGAAGGAACAATTTAGAAAAGAATGAAGGCCCATTTCCCCTTTCACACAAAACAGTGGCAATTCTAACTTTCAAAACAATTGTACTGGTGCTTTTTCAACCAGTACCAATAGGGAAAGCCCTGAACCGCCTTGCAACTGGAGTGGGAAGTTGCAGACTCAACTTGAATCAGTGGGGCTTCTCGGACTCTGACAAGTGTAACTGTGGAGAGATACAGACAATGGCCCACCTACAGACTTGCGGCGGAGAGGCATGCACTGCGGACGATCACCGCAGAGGCACAGATGTGGCAATGGCTATGGCAAAGCGATGGCAGAACATCGTCTGACACACAAGCAAACTAAAGTACTTAGCGTAGTGCTGTGACGTGTATAATTCCAGATATTGTCGTTCTCTTATTGAAAATTACATTGAATAAAGATATTTCAATAAATCAAAAAATATTTCAATCAATCAATCAGCGCATTTCCGTTCCATTTTATAATTTTAAGATTTATAAATATATTACCAGATAAGAGAACAATTTAGCTATATATATTTTTTATAATAAACTGATTGACTATTAAATGTTTGAAAAAAATAAAACAAATTATAATGATCAAATTATGCCAGCATTGTTGTCATCCACAATATATAGAAAGTAAATTGATATTTTTGTTAAAGTGTTGCCATTAAGACCATCAAGGCTCAGCTGACAGTTATATTTGGTTGATACACACAATGTTGGACTTCATCTTTTCACTCCTTGGTGGAGCAGGAATGATAAGGAAACATTGGAATCTGTGATGATATTCAATACTGCGACGGCATAAAAATTAAAAAAAAAAATATTTGTTGAGGACAATGGAATCCAATACTCCATGCTATAAGCCAAGATACTTCCTGCACTACTTACAACAATCAGTAATAATATGTATCATTATAATCTAAATGTTGATAAGATAAAAATTATTTCATTTTAATGTTTATTGGATAAAATTGCAAAAATGCATCATTTACAAGCTTATTATTTCACAATACATTTAGCTACTCCTTAAAAATACCACAGAATATTGAATTCAGTCCCACATGAGAAACGATGCTTGTTATTTTGCACAATACAAACACCCTATCAATTCCTGCTGTATGTTAGAGAAGAAATCTACAAAGGGTAATAAAGAGTTTTGACCTGATACTTTAATTCCATTCTCTCTACAGAAATGCTGGATATTACTAATAGTTTGTTTGTATTTTTGACTGACAGCATCTTGCTTTTGAAGCAGATTATGATTGTCTGACATATTTGACAAAATGCACTTCCATGCTTCCTTATTTTATTTAAACCTGTAGATCAAAGGCATCTATCAATTTTTCTGATATATTTTATAATGTTAATCCTTTTCTACTGAGGTATTTTCATAGAATAAAGACGAAGGCCTTAATAAAACATACCATAACACTAGTTTACAATCTACCCTTATTATTCTGAGTCAGCCTACAACTATGTCAATTTGATAGAAGCTATTATAATGTACAGGTAAACTTCAAGTTTGCTGGAAATCAAAGTCCCTTTACTTGAAGAAATGTTGGGATAAATATTGTGCATTCAAGATTGCCCAAACTGACAATGGCCGTAAAGCCTTTTAAGCACAGTGGCATTAAATAATATAAGTAACATACTCGTCCTAGGAACAGGAATTGTTTATTTTATGCATTTGTTTGTACTGAGTCAAATTTGCAATCTGTATGTACAGTAGCCATGTACTGACTAGGTTAAAAATATCTCAGCTTGGCACTTCAAAATAATCTACATTAGCAGAAAAAAAGTGCTTTTTATCAATATGCTAATAGCCTGCGAAACAAGATTTGGAGAGAATATATCCTATATTTGCAAAAATAAGCAAGCAAGATCAATACATAAAGCATTAACACAGGTTGCAGTTGCCAAATATACAGGACCTGACACCGTAATTTAGTATCTTTATCAAATATACTTGGTGCCAATAACTTAAACATTGCATAAAACAATGAAATTCATTCCAAGAACTACAAAAAATTACTAACACAAAGTACTGTACTTAGGGGTAATATTGACCTTTGGCAGAGATGCAAAATGAGCAACTGAACAGATTGAAAATTAAATGAATGCAAACCGATTATTGATTCATAACTGTCAACGTTGCTAACATCCAAGATTAATTTCACACTGTTTGCTTTATTTTTTGATCAAACAAAAGTAAATATAGTCAGAGATTTATGTGATTTCTTATCAAGTACTTTTTTGGCTTAATGTCATGAATCTTCAAACACAGGATTATTGTAATTGCTCCAAGATCCAATTGGATGGTCTTCCTGTAGGCGGCTATAGAACACTCTCCTACAAAAAATAAAAAGGATTTTTAATTTTCTCCTCCACTTTTTCATTTGCGACAAAACTACTGAGCTCAGGATATCCGGCGGAATTAGTATAAATCAAGAAATATAAATGATCAATCAAACTCTGAGCACAATCTTTTACATAGAATAAATTCACTTTTCTAAACTACTTCTTTAGGAAAAAACCGCAGTTGAAGCAAACTGAACAGGGTGCACTGCTCTGCGACAACAAAGAAGGGATAGACAGAGTTGACGTGGATACGTTTTTCCCATTGAGGGTAGGGAAGATTCAAACAAGAGGGCATGACATGAGAATTAAGGGACAGAGGTTTCGGGGTAACGTGAGGGGGAACTTCTTTACTCAGAGGGTGGTGGCTGTGTGGAATGAGCTTCCAGCAGAAGTGGTGGAGGCAGGATCGATTTTAACATTTAAGAGTAAAGTGGATAGGTATATGGACGTGAAGGGAATGGAGGGGTATGGTCTGAGTGCAGGTAGATGGGACTAGGGGAAAACAAATGGTCGGCACGGACTGGAAGGGCCGAGAGGGCCTGTTTCCGTGCTGTAATTGTTATATGGTTATATATGGTTATATGGTTAACTCTACTTGATAACGCAGGCAAGATGCTTGTTTTTACAGTGCATTCAAAAAGTATTCAGACACCATCACTTTTTCCACATTTTGTTACATTACAGCCTTATTCTAAAATGGATTAAATTCATTTTTTTATCTTCAATCTATACACAATACCCCATAATTTTTTTAAAAAAGCAAAAACAGGTGTTAGAAATGTTTTCAAATAAATAACTAAAATATCACATTTATGTCAGTATTCAAACCATTTACTCGGTACTTTGTTGAGGCACATTTGGCAGCAATTACAGCCTCAAGTTTTCTTGGGTATGACACCACAAGCTTGGCACACCTGTATTTGGGTAATTTCTCCCATTCTTCTCTGCAGATCCTCTCAAGCTCTGTCAGATTGGAAGGGGAGCGTCGATGCACCGATATTTTCAGGTCCCTCAAGATATATTCGATCGGGTTCAAGTCCGGGCTCTGGCTGGGCCACTCAAAGACTTTCCCAGACTTACATAGAAACTAGGTGCAGGAGGAGGCCATTTGGCCCTTCGAGCCAGCACCACCATTCATTGTGATCGTCCACTATCAATAACCCGTGCCTGCCTTCTCCCCATATCCCTCGACTCCACTAGCCCCTAGAGCTATATCCAACTCTCGCTTAAATCCATCCAGCGATTTGGCCTCCACTGCCCTCTGTGGCAGGGAATTCCACAAATTCACAACTCTCTGGGTAAAAAAGTTTTTTCTCACCTCAGTCTTAAATGACCTCCCCTTTATTCTAAGGCTGCGCCCCCTGGTTCTGGACTCACCCAACATTGGGAACATTTTTCCTGCATCTAGCTTGTCCAGTCCTTTTATAATTTTTATATGTTCTATAAGATCCCACTCATCCTTCTAAACATGACGTCATGAAGCCACTCCTGCATTGGCTTGGCTGTGTGCTTAGGGTGCTCGTGTGCTTGTGCTTAGGGTCGTTGTCCTGTTGGAAGGTGAACCTCTGCCCGAGTGTGAGGTCCAGAACGCTCTGGGGCAGGTTTTCATCTAGGATCTCTCTGTACTTTGCTCCGTTCATCTTTCCTTCATTCCTGACTAGTCTCCCAGTTCCTGCCGCTGAAAAACATCCCGACAGCATGATGCTGCCACCACCATGTTTCACCGCATGTGTGGTATTGGCCAGGTGATGAGCGGTGCCTGGTTTCCTCCAGACGTGACACAGCATTCAGTCCAAAGAGTTCTATCTTGGTTTCATCAGATCAGAGAATCTTGCTAAGGTGTCTTTTGGCAAACTCCATGTGGGCTGTCATGTGCATTTTACTGAGGAGTGGCTTCCGTCTGGCCACTCTACCATAAAGGCCTGATTGGTGGAGTGCTGCAGGTATAGTGGTCCTTCTGGAAGGTTCTCCCATCTCTACAGAGGAACTCTGGAGCACTGTCAGAGTGACCATCGGGTTCTTGGTGACCTCCATGACCAAGGCCCTTCTCCCCCGATTGTTCACTTTGGCCGGGCAGCCAGCTCTATGAAGAGTCCTGGTGGTTTCAAAGTTCTTTCATTTAAGAATGACGGAGGCCACTGTGCTCTTTGGGACCTGCAATGCTGCAGAAATTGTTTTATACCCTTCCCCAGATCGGTGTCTCAACACAATCCTGTCTCCGAGGTATACGTCGTCCTTCATCTTCATGGCTTGGTTTTTGCTCTGACGTGCACTGTCAACTGTGGAACCTAATATCGGCAGGTGTGTGCCTTTCCAAATCATGTCCAATCAATTTAATTTACCACTGGTGGACTCCAATCAAGTTGTAAACATCTCAAGGATAATCAATGGAAACAGGATGCAACAAAGCTCAATTTTGAGTGTCATAGCAAAGGGTCTGAATATTTATGTAAATGTGATATTTCAGTTATTTCTTTTTTATTACTTTGCAAAAATTTCTAAAAACCTGTTTTCTCTTTTTTTCTGAGGTATTGTGTGTAGATTGATGATAACAAAAATGAAGTTAATCAATTTTAGAATAAGGCTGTAATGTAACAAAATGTGCAAAAAGTGAAGGGGTCTGAATACTTTCTGAATGCACTGTACATGATTATAGGTGATTCTCTGATCAAAATCGCTACTGCATTTAATTTGGAGTAAGGCATAAGTTGTTCTCTAAAATCTGCCCAAACATTCCACTATTAAAATTAAGAAACTTACCTTTTCTTCAAATACATCACCAATCCAAATAATGCTACAGCAATAAGAATCAAACACAGTGCAACTATTAATGCTGTCTCTGTTAAAAAAACAAAACAATTATTAACATCTTAATTATATATTTTCAGCCAAATTAATTCAATCCCAGAAAAAATATTATCTACCTAAACTACTGAATCTCATTGTTTCCTGATGTGTATTCATTTAATAGTTTAGTTTTTAACTGAAAATCTTTTTTCTATTTTGGTGTCAAAGGTGCAAAGCTATTTTATCTGTATACTAGACCAAGTGGGACCCGTTGAGTCACGTCCCCTCGATGCGCTGTTGCGGGGGGGTGGGGGGGCTGCAGCATTACACATACACTAACCACACCCTCCCCCAACACACACACACTAACCACCCCCCCCCCCACACACACACACACACTAACCACCCCCATTGATGTTATATTAACATTATTCATTTGCTCGCTTTACCCCATCCCCCGCCCTATCCACTCACGCATAGCTCCCAACTCGCAGGCACGGCTAGAGAGGGAATGGGAGGGAGGTATAGAGAGAGGGCAGAGAGAGAGAGGGCAGAGAGAGAGAGAGGGCAGAGAGAGAGAGAGGGCAGAGAGAGAGAGGCAGAGAGAGAGGGCAGAGAGGGCAGAGAGTGAGGGGGGAGAGGGGCAGAGAGAGAGAGAGAGAGGGAGAGGGAGAGAGAGGGGCAGAGAGTGAGAGAAAGAGGGGCAGAGAGGGAGAGAGAGGGGCAGAGAGGGAGAGAGAGGGGCAGACAGGGAGAGAGAGGGCAGAGAGGGAGAGAGAGGGGCAGAGAGGGAGAGAGAGGGGCAGAGAGGGAGAGAGAGGGAGAGGGACAGAGAGGGAGAGAGAGGGGCAGAGAGGGAGAGAGAGGGCAGAGAGAGAGGGAGAGGGGCAGAGAGAGAGAGAGAGGAGCAGAGAGAGAGAGGGGCAGAGAGAGAGGGAGAGGGGCAGAGAGAGAGGGAGAGAGGCAGAGAGAGAAGGGCTGAGAGAGAGGAAGAGAGGGGGCAGAGAGGGAGAGAGAGGGGCAGAGAGGGAGAGAGAGGGAGAGAGAGGAAGCGAGAGGGCATAGAGGGAGAGAGGGGGGCACAGAGGGAGAGAGGGACAAAGGGGCACAGAGAGAGGGAGAGGGGCAGAGAGAGAGGGAAAGGGACAGAGTGAGAAAGAGAGGCAGAGAGAGAGAGGGGCTGAGAGAGAGAAAGAGAGGGGCAGAGAGGGAGAGAGAGGGCCAGAGAGGGAGGGAGAGGGGCAGAGAGGGAGAGAGAGGGAGATAGAGGGGCAGAGAGGGGCAGAGAGGGGCAGAGAGGGGCAGAGGGAGAGAGAGGGCAGAGAGGGAGAGATGGGCAGAGAGGGAGAACGAGGGAGAGAGAGGGGCAGAGAGGGAGAGAGAGGGGCAGAGAGGAGAGAGAGGGTCAGAGAGGGAGAGAGGGGCAGAGAGGGAGAGAGGGGCAGAGAGGGAGAGAGGGGCAGAGAGGGAGAGAAAGGGGCAGAGAGGGAGAGAGAGGGGCATAGAGGGAGACAGAAGGGCAGAGGGGGAGAGGGGCAGAGAGGGACAGCAGGGCTGCCAACTCTCACGCTTAGATTGTGAGACTCACTCATTTCGAGAAATTCTCACGCCCTCACGCAGATCACAAATTTCCCATGCTCTGTGGTGAGAAATTCTGTGATCAACGAAAATTTCAAAACTCAGATATACTGCATGGGCCGCGGGTGTTCGAGAGCTGGGGCTGAGGGAGGGATGGAAGCACAAGCAGCAGCGGGAACAGATGCGGGAGCCGGGGCTGGCGAGTGTGTGCGGGGCTGGCGAGTCGCTCGCTGCATCTCCTGCCATGCAGCAGCCTCAGTGCAAGAGTCCCGGGCCGTCGGAGGCGTCGGAAGCTTTGCGCCGCTGCCGTGAGAGTCTCTGTGCCGAAGGGACAGAGACTCTCCAAGGGAGGCGGACAGAGAGAGGGGAAGGAGATGGAGGGGAGAGAGAGGGGGAGAGAATGGGGAGAGAGAAGAGGGGGGGAAAGGAGAGAGAGGTAGCGAAGAGAGATAAACCCCTGTCTCACGGTGCGAGTTGACCCACGAGTGACCCCGAGTTGTCACACGCAGTAATCATGTACACTAAACGTAGCGGGAACGTCGGAACTCTTGCGAGCAACTTAGCGACTCGTGGCGCTAACGGCAGGTACCCGTGAAACTTGGTAACTCGTGAAAAAAATCAAACATGTTTGATTTTTTCCACGAGTCAAATTTACAGTTCAAGTTAAAAATTGAAACATTGTAAACTCGTTTATAACGTGGTGGCCCGTGCGTTTACCTTAGTGATTCGTGAGTCCTACCGTGGGAACTCTTTTAACTCAGCGGGCAGGCAGCATCTCTGGAGAGAAGGAATGGGTGACGGGATGACATTTCCAAATTTCTCCAGCCCCATGTGTTCACTTTTTTCTAGCATCTGCCCTTTCTTGTGTATGACATTATTTGTATCTTGTGCCTTGTATCTTGGCAATTCATGATTCACACACACACAATGCTGGGGTAACTCACACACACACACACAATGCTGGGGTAACTCACACACACACACACACACACACACAATGCTGGGGTAACTCACACACACACTCACAATGCTGGAGTAACTCACACACACAATGCTGGAGTAACTCGCGCACACACGCACACACACAATGCTGGAGTAACTCGCGCACACACACACAATGCTGGGGTGACACACACAATGCTGGGGTAACTCGGACACACACACACACAATGCAGGGGTAACTCGCGCACACACACACACACAATGCTGGGGTAACACACACACACACACACACACACACACACACACACACACACACACACACACACACACACACACAATGCTGGAGTAACTCTCACACACACACACACACGAACAATGCTGGAGTAACTCACACACACAATGTTGGAGTAACTCACACACACACACACACAATGCTAAGATAACTCACACACACATACACACAATGCTGGAGTAACTCACACACACACACACACAATGCTGGAGTAACTCTCACACACACACACACACGAACAATGCTGGAGCAACTCACACACACATTCACACACACAATGTTGGAGTAACTCACACACACACACACACACACAATGCTAAGATAACTCACACACACATACACACAATGCTGGAGTAACTCACACACACATACACACAATGCTGGAGTAACTCTCGCACACACACGAACAATGCTGGAGTAACTCTCACACACACACAATTCTGGAGTAACTCAGCGGGACAGGCAGCATCTCCGGAGAGAAGGAATGATGATGTCTCGGGTCGAGACCTTTCCTTAGACCACTACCCAGAGATGCTGCCTGTCCCGCTGAGTTACTCCAGCATTTCGTCTATCTTTAAACCAGCATCTGGACTTCCTTCCCACATAATAACCAATGAGATTCCCCACTAAACTTCCGTGTGCTCATTGTTCCTCTCTCTGTCTTCCCCAGACCTCGGCTGCAATGTCACCGCTGGCAAATCCATTCATTCTCGTTCTACTGCACCCGCTCCTCGGTGAAGCAGCTAACTTCATTCAAAAAATTGGATTGTCACATTGGCAGCGCAGCAGTAGAGTTGCTGCCTCACAGCGCCAGAGACCCGAGTCACACATGAAAGGGATAAGACGGTATAGTGTCTGAACTACATGAACTACACACATGAAAGGGACAAGACGGTATAGTGTCTGGAGAACCGACCCAAAACCTGTTTCTTTTCTCCAGAGATGCTGCCTGAGCCGCTGTGTTACTCCAGCTTTTTGTGTCTATCTTCAGTGTAAACCAACATCTGCAGTTCCCTTCCCGCACAATATAGTATGAACGTCGGGTTTCTAATCTGATACACAATAGATAGGGCACCATCCTCGGGCCAACCTGGTGTCAGGCTGTAGGAAGCAGCTGCAGATGCTGCTTTAAACCAAAGATAGACGCAAAATGCTGGAGTCACTCAGCGGGACAGGCTGCCGACGTCCATATTCTAGTGACACTCAACACTTTGGTGTTCCCATGCAGCTCTACACCAGAACAAAACACTGAAGAAGGGTCTCGACCCGAAATGTCACCCATTCCTTCTCTCCAGAGATGCTGCCTGTCCCGCTAAGTTTTTCCAGTTGTTTTATTCTAGTGTAAAGCTGCACGGGAACATCAATGTGTTGAGTGTCACTAGAGTATGGTCGGCGGCTGCTGGATCACAAAGTTTTTCAACGTGGATTTGTCAACAAAATAGAGAGAGTACAGAGGAGATTTACTAGAATGTTGCCAGGGTTCCAGCAACTATGTTACAGAGAAAGGTTGAACAAGTTAGGTCTTTATTCTTTGGAGCGCAGAAGGTTAAGGGGGGACTTGATTGAGGTCTTTAAAATGATGAAAGGAATAGACAGAGTTAACGTGTATACGTTTTTCCCATTGAGGGTAGGGAAGATTCAAACAAGAGGGCATGACATGAGAATTAAGGGACAGAAGTTTCGGGGTAACGTGAGGGGGAACTTCTTTACTCAGAGGGTGGTGGCTGTGTGGAATGAGCTTCCAGCAGAAGTGGTGGAGGCAGGATCGATTTTAACATTTAAGAGTAAAGTGGATAGGTATATGGACGTGAAGGGAATGGAGGGGTATGGTCTGAGTGCAGGTAGATGGGACTAGGGGAAAACAAATGGTCGGCACGGACTGGAAGGGCCGAGAGGGCCTGTTTCCGTGCTGTAATTGTTATATGGTTATATGGTTATATGGATCCCACTGAACATATGCAGATCTTATCGTTGCACACTTATTGCAATCCCACGTAAAACTCATTCTCACGAAGTTCAATGCGAGGTGCCGCTGGCAATTCAAGTCTAGCCTGCCTTCCGAACATTGCACGCTATAGATACCAGAATGAGACTGATTTAGTCACTTTACCATTGCACCACAAGTCTCTGTTCATTTAGGTTTCTGTTATGTTTCATGTTGGCCGTATCGTGTCTTTTTTAATATCACTACCGTGAATTTTTCCCGGAGCTTTGTATATTTAAAACGCTTGCATTGTCAATAATTCATACTTTTATTAACATAAAAAAGCTGATGCATATCTTGTAAGTCGAGTTAACTTAAAGGCCGCATTCCTTCTCAGCAGCAATTTAGATGAATTGTCCGGAATAGTTTCGCGAGGCTGGCTATCGGCGGTAAAGGGGAAACATGCTTCAGCGCATGGCAACTTATTGGCCGAGCCACAAAAAAAGTAGGAGTTTCTGTTGTCAAAACGAACATCTGTCATAATACTATAAATCTCATTTCAGATAGATGTTTAATCTTTCATGTTGCAACAGTCGCGCCAATCGCCGATCCTCTGCAAATGTCAGTCAGCGGTTAGTTGTCATTTCACTTGTTGCTTTCTCTCGTCTATTTTCTGACCGGCTTTAAAAAGGGCCAATTTATGTCCGCGGGGAATAATCAGCCCATTGAACAAATAGCCTTCATTCACGGTTGGCTCAAGAGTAACGGGAGAGGAACTTGGTAACTCGGGAGAGGAACTTGCAACATCGCAGAAATGACATACCCGTGGGAACTCGGTTAAACAATTGAACATAAACTTGTAATCTCGTACATAACCACGAGTCTGTTTTTTTTCTTTCACTTGTGGCCACTCGTGGGTGGACTCGCACCGTGAGACAGGGCCTATAGGGAGAGAGAGAGGGGAGAGATAGGAAGAGAGAGAAGGGGGAAAGAGGAAGAGAGAGAGAAGAGAGGAGAGAGGGAAGAGCGAGAGGGGAGAGAGGGGGAAAGAGGGAAACGGGGGAAAGAAATAAAGAGAGTCAGGGCAAAGAGAAAGAGGAGATAGAGACAGTGGAGAAAGAGAGGGGAGAGAGCAAGGGGGAGAGTGATGGGAGAGAGAGAGGGAGAGAGAGAGAGAGGGGGGAGAGTGAGGTGGGAGAGAGAGAGGGAGGGAGAGAGGGGAGAGAGTGGGGAGAGAGTGTGTGGACAGAGAGCGAGAGAGGGGGAGAGGGAGAGAGGGGGGGAGGGGGAGAGAGAGTGAGAGAGAGTGAGAGAGAGGGGGAGAGCCCCTGGTTCTGGACTCCCCCAACATCTGGGACATGTTTCCTGCATCTAGCGTGTCCAAGCCCTTAACAAATGGTAACAGAATACTGAGTGAGTATAATTTTATGGATGAGAAATTGCGTTCAACCAATTGATGACTTCTTTGACAAAGTGACTAGCATGTTAGATAACATGGAAGCCAATGAATGTAGCAAATTTTGTTATCCATAATTTGGTCTGTGAAGTGCCCCATAAAGGATTACTGCATTAGATAAGCACCTGTGGACTTGAACGTAATAGGTTGTCCAGGGGGACAGATATGGGTCTTTATGTGTGGGCCAGGTATATTGTCAGGGCAAAGGGGCTAGGAGCAAGGCCAAGTGTGCATCCAGAGTCAAGGTCTGGAATAGTACAAGGTGTGCAGTCAAAGCTGGGACCAGGGGAGTGTTCAGCACTAGGAACCTAAGCAGGTAAGCAGCTATGATCAGGGTAGAATAGGGTAAGGCTGGACTCAGGGACGGGAATGAGAGAAGGTATGCAACTGGAGTCATGGTCAGGAGTAGTACCAGGTGTGCAGTGAGACACAAGTTGGTCAGCATGGACCAAGTGTTTGATTATAACCTGATATCCATACATTAATACACTAATATGCACCATATGAATACAGTATGCACCATATTGCACAATATCAAGCTAAAAAATGCAAAAGTTCTCCTCCCACACCCTCTCCCCCCCCCCCCCCCACCCCCCCCCCCCCCCCCCCCCCCCCCCCCCTTCGCTCTCTCGCAATTTCTCACTCCCAACTCTCACCCAATGTTGGCAGCCCTGGGACAGAGAGGGAGAGAGGGGGGCAGAGAGGGAGAGAGGGGCAGAGAGGGACAGGGGCAGAGAGAGAGGGAGGGGCGCAGAGAGAGAGAGAGAGAGAGAGAGAGAGAGAGAGAGAGAGAGAGAGGGGGGGGCTGAGAGAGAGAAAGAGGGGCAGAGAGGGAGAGAGAGGGGCAGAGAGTGAGAGAGGGAGAGAGAGGGGCAGAGAGGGGCAGAGAGGGGGAGAGAGGGGGAGAGAGGGGGGCAGAGAGGGAGAGAGAGGGGCAGAGAGCGGCAGAGAGGGAGAGAGAGGGGCAGAGAGGGAGAGGGAGAGAGAGGGGCAGACGGACCAAGGACCCGAGGACCGAGAGCTCGGCCACTCCAGTACAGGGCCCGACTTGCTCATTCTTTCTGCGTCTTTAGAATAACCAGTGGGGGGGTGACATCACTCTCTGCGAGTGGAACACAGCGCAGGCCACGTGAAGCAGACCCATTGTGACATCATCAGCGAAAGGCAGGTGTTTTAAATTCAAAGTTTTGTCATATTTTTAAACATTTTCAGTAATGTCGAGAAATAAAGCAGAAAACATTGCTATTTTCATTTGTAATTAAAGCTTTTTTAATTTATGGTTCATTTAAATTAAAATAAATGTTTTCAAAATTATCCATGATGAAAGTCAGGAAAAACCTGAAGGGCCAATTTCTGACATTTGTACTAACTCTTTTTGCACCCACTCAGACACTTATTGGGGAATGAACTAGTCCCATTTACTAGTTGTTTTTTCCCAGAAGTGGCACAGCTGGTTAAGAAGCAAGGCAAAAAAGAAAATATAACAACAAAAGTAACATAACTTATGTTAGAAGCACTTTGTTTTTGGAGAATTTCCAATAAGAACAAAAAAAACAATTCACCTGAACATATCTAAGATTAAGTAGTCTGGGAAAATCAATCAAAATGTTGCTAACTTTGAGCGCCCTATCAAATTCAGTTTTGAAACATAGAATTAATAGACAAGGGAGTGGTGAAATGTCACTGTTATTTATGAACATCAAATAGATCTAATTGTGTAACAATTACTTTAATTCATACTGTAGCTCTATTTTAGTATGTGTATTTGCATGTGTGTATGTTAGTGCACATACATGTATAACAATATACAAAAGGTTTTAATTTTTTTAATGGACAACAACATTTTAAAGCAATATGGTTGATTCTCCAGTCTATTGGTGGGCTAGCTATAAGCCGAATGGCTCCACAAGTTTTTGCTGCACAATTAACTCCCCCTTTTCTCATAGTTGAAGATTCCTCATACCGAACAATGAGTTGGCATGCATAAACTAAATTTCCCATTCATGTTTTAAGAAATGGAGAAGGAGCAGCAACAAGTAAATAAAAACATGAAATGAAAACACAAAGTGCTAGAAATACTCAACAGGTCAGCAGCAACTGTACTTTTTAGAGGGAATTCACAGTCCCAGTCCTTCCAAATACCCAGTGAAAGCTTTCTATATATTGTTGGCTAACTTAAAGGGCTGCAAAAATATTGACTGAGAATGAGATCAGACTTCATAAATAGATAGAAAATGAGATCTATCTATACTTCAAGCGGAACAAGAAATCATTTGCTAACAGGGTAGCAGAAAATAAGAAAAATGGGCTAAAGTTATACCACGGAAAGAGACGTGATTCTAGAAAAATATGCTACAGTTTAGCATTATTACTTTCATATTTTTAATTGAATTTCCCAAGGAGAAAATTATGTAATATGATATTGAATTCAGCCACAACTGTAGTGCATCCAGTTCAGGGTGATTCAGTTTAGGAAAGATGCAAAAGCTTTGGAGAGGAATTTATCAAAATGATTACATGAAAGATGTGTAGACAGCTGTGATTGTTGTCTATGGAACATTGGAGGTTGTGGAGGCATTTGGAAGATGTATTTAAAATCATGAATGATATACACAAACTGTTTTCATTGGCAGAGCACATAGAAATTCAAGCACATGTGGAAAATGTGTTTTAAACAGTGACTGGTTACAATCTAGTATGCCAGGGAACATTTAGATACTGGTTCTATTGCTCCCAGTCACATTTCTGTAAAGGATACAATATCCCAGTCCCATGTACCTAACATAACCCAAATTCATCCACTTTGTCTGAAATAACTGCTATTTAATCCACAGTCTTTCCTCACTCCCTGCGGTGCTCTTGCTTGTCTTATGTACTGAACTTGTCATTGATTTCTGCGTCAGCTTCCAGACTTGCATCTGTTCCCCCCCCCCCCCCCCCCCCCCCCCCCCCCCCCCCCCCCCCCCCCCCGCCAACTAGTAGCAGTTGCAAATCTGCCCGGCAAGATATTTATTCTCCTCCAGGTCAAGTACAACCTGGCCCTCTTGTACGTTACTTCTGGCTCAGAAGAAAATTCAATGGTCCCAAACTCTGAATCCCTATCCCCTGCAGCTATCGCACGAGGTCCTATTTCCTAACCATTCGCCCAGCTGCCTGTGGTCATTTTCCAGGACCTCATCTCTTTTTCTTCAATGTGCTAACGTGCACAACAACTTCTAGCCGCTCACCCTCCCCTCTGAGAATGTTCTGCAGGTACTCAGCGACATCTTCAGCCTTTGCACCAGAGCAGCACATCATTCTGGAGTTCCGTTTGCAGACACAGACTTTCATGTCCGCCCCCTATAGCATTTCCTGTCACTCATGTCCTGTCTGATTACATCCTCTCAAAGCAATCGGTTTTCATGATTATGCATGGCACCAAAATAGATTGAGATGTTTACACGGAGTGCAAAATTGTATGTAAGTGAAATGCAAAGATAGAGGGGGGATAATTAAAAATGAAACATGGGATGAGAAATATTACGAAAACCTGTGGAAATGGTTGAAAAGCATCTGAATTGATTAGCAGTTTTTGGCCAAGCTGGACAAGAAAAGGATCAAAAAGAATAAACAACAGTGAAGAGAATGGAACCGGGGTGCAAAAATTAGTTTGCTAATAGCTGTTCCAGTAGCCCAGTACCTATTTTCTCAGCTACTAAACTAAAGATAATATTGCCAGAGATTATTACACGCATTGTCCCTCTAAAGCATTTTTCTCAAAAGTATAGCAACTTGCCTATAAACACATGGAACTACGTTTCAAACATGTTAACTGACACAAGAACCATAAGGAAAAAATATTTGGTATGTAGCATTTGGTTTGGTATCTGGAATACACTGTTGTGGGTTGAGAGGAGCAGTGGGGATGGTGAAGACACATTGTTATTGGATGGTGAAGACACATTGTTACCTGCCCCACCAGAGGGGAGAGAACACTCGATCACTGTTACACTTCAATCAAGAACGCATATCGCTCTGTTCCCCGTGCGGCTCTGGGCATCTCTTATCATTGTTTAGTTCACCTTATTCCGACCTACAGGCAGAAACTAAAATCTGCTAAGCCTGTGGTCAGAACAATGAAAAGGTGGACAAACGAGGGCATTGAAAACCTACAGTCCTGGTTTGACTGCACGGATTGGAATGTGTTCAGGGAAGCAACCACAAGCCTCGAAGAATATACAGACACTGTGACATCATATGAGGACAGTTGCATTCCCACTAAGACCCAGATCTGGTTCAACAACGACAAGCCCTGGTTTACAGCTGAACTCAGCCAGTCTAAAGATGAGGCTTACAAAAGCGGGGATGCAGACCTCTACAGGCAGGCCAAGTAGAAGCTGAGAAATTGAATCAGAGCTGCCAAGGAAATTTACTCTGAGAAATTGAGGAGCAGGTTCTCAGCTAATGACTCTTCTTCAGTTTGGAAGGGCTTGCAAGAAATCACCAGCTATAAGAGGAAAACCCCCCACACCTTGGACAATCATCAACTGACCAATGACCTGAACGAGTTCTACTGCAGGTTCAATAAACAGAAACATAACCCTGGTGCCCCCTCCCCCCCCCCCCTCCCCAATCACCACTTCACACCTACACACAGCCTGACTCCAGTCTGAAAAGACTGGGCCCTTGTCCACTACCCACCCCCTCCTTGCTGCTCAACATCAGTCTGACCACTTCTTCATCACCAACAGTAGAAAATGAGGAGGTGGAGAGGCTATTCAGAAGACAGAAAAGCTGGAAATCTCCAGGACCGGACAATGTTTCCCCCTCTACCCACAAGCTCTGTGCTGAACAACTGGCACCGGTCTATACAGACATTTTCAACCAGTCTCTGCAAACCTGTACTGTCCCTGCTTGCTTCAAAGTCTCCAATATTGTCCATGTACCTAAAAATACAAGGATTACTGGTCTTAATGACTATAGGCCTGTAGCACTGACCTCTGTAGTCATGAAGACCCTTGAAAGACTTGTGCTGGCCCAGTTGAAAAATATCACAAACCCCCTGCTGGACCCTCTGCTGTTTGCATATCGGGCCAATAGATCAGGCCCATTAGGCCCTTCGAGCCAGCACCGCCATTCAAGGTGATCATGGCTGATCATCCCCAATCAGTACCTCGTTCTTGCCTTCTCCCCATATCCCCTGACTCCGCTATCTTTAAGAGCCCCATCTAGCTCTCTTTTGAAAGTATCCAGAGAACCAGCCTCCACCGCCCCCTGAGGCAGCGAATTCCACAGACTTACAACTCTCTGTGAGAAAAAATGTTTTCCTCGTCTCCGTTCTAAATAGCTTACCCTTATTCTTAAACTGTGGCCCCTGGTTCTGGACTCCCCCAACATCGGGAACATGTTTCCTGCCTCTATCGTGTCCAAACCCTTAATAATCTCAGACCCGCTGAGACCGTCAGCATAGGAGCACCGCAAGGCTGCGCACTCTCCCCTCTCCTTTACTCTTTCTACACCAACGACTGCACCTCCACAGACTCCTCTGTCAAGCTTCTCAAGTTTGCGGATGACACAAATGTGATTGGACTGATCCAGGATGGGGAGGAATCTGCCTACAGACAGGAAGTGATGCAACAGGCGTTCTGGTGCCTTCATAACAATCTGGAGCTCAATGCTCTTAAGACAGTGGAATTGATAGTGGACTTAAGGAGATCGCCCCCTCCCCTTCCCCCACTCTCCAAAGACAACACCACAGTCAAAACTGTGGAGTCTTTTAAGTTCCTTGGAACCATCATCTCCAAGGACCTTAAATAGGGGCCAACCATCGACTCCACAGTCAAAAAGGCCCAACAGAGGATGTACTTCCTGCGGCAGCTGAGGAAACACAATCTGCCACAGGCAATGATGGTCCAACTCTATACTGCCATCGTAGAGTCTGTCCTTAACTTCTCCATCATGGTCTGGTTTGGCTCAGCCACCAAGCATGACATCCGGAGGCTGCAGCGAATTGTTCGATCAGCTGGGAAGGTTGTTGGCTGCAATCTCCTATTGCATTGATGAACTGTAAGGGCCAGGAAGTGAGCGGGTAAGATCATCTCTGACCCCTCTCACCCTGGCCACAAACTCTTTGAAACACTTCCCTCAGGAAGGCCACTCCGGACTGTCAAAGCCGCCACAGCCAGACGTAAAAAAGCTTTTTTTCTGGAGCAGTAGCTCTGCTCAATAACGAAAAGTCTGTAGCCTCCTTTTGCTCTGGTATTTTATTTCATTCACATGTTTAAACTATAATGTTTCATTCTTAATGTTTTAATGTTTTACGTTTTATTCTTAATTGTTTACTGTATGCCGTGTTGTTACTTGCGAGCGGAGCACCAAGGCAAATTCCTTGTATGTTTACATACTTGCCAATAAGCTTATTCATTCATTCATTCAAAAGGGAACTGGATACATAGTCAATATTTCTGGCATAGCCTAAATGGACTTCTTACATATTGCAGCTTTTATCGATTTTCATTTTTGTGGAACATAATATTGACAGACAGCAAACTCCAGGTGACACTGGTGAGATAAGCAAATACCTAATTAAGTAGAATGCTGGGTGTGTCCTGGAGGCATTCCAATTGTAATACAGCTTGCTTTCAATGGTATTGCATGGTAGCTGAAAATTTCCAGGGAGGAATGTCAAACATGATGCTGGCATTTTTGCAGGTATTATTCAGAATAAGCTACTCCAATTTTGGTCCCATATACATACCTAACTTCAGTTGACGCATATCCTTTCAACTGTCGAGAACTCCCTATATTTCTGGCTTAAACACACTGTTTAAAAATCACTTATTTGACCAATTTTCCTAATCTGGTTCATTATCAAGTGTTTTATATTACCCTTATGGAGGAGTATTACAAAACACATGACAATGAACTAGAGTATATTTTGCAAATGTAAAGACATTATAAAATGCAAGTTTAGTTTAGTTTAGGAAAGATGCTGGTTTAAATCGAAGATAGAAACAAAATGATAGAATAACTCAGCGGGACAGGGAGCATCTCTGGAAAGAAGGAATGGGTAATGTTTCAGGTCGAGAACCTTGTTCATATTTGGACTCTTATACATTACATTGGCTAGGCCAAACGCAGACTGGGTGATCTTCGCTCAGCCCGAGTGAACCAACCTGATCTTCCGGTTGTTGGACATTTTAATTCTCCAACACATTCCTACACAGACCTTTCTGTCCTCGGTCTCCTCCATTGTCAGAGTGAGACTAAATGCAAATTGGAGGAACAGCATCTCATATTTCACTTGGGCAGCTTACGGCCCAGTAGTATGAATATTGATTTCTCTCATGTCAGGTAGCCCCGGCATTTCCTCTCTTTCTATCCCTTCTCCCACCCAAGTCACTCTGGCTTCTCATTTTCACCATACGATCAGTTTACAATGGCCTATTTCCTTTATCATCGTTACTTTTTTGCATATCTTTCATTCATTATTTTTTAATCTTTTCACATCACCATCTATATCTCTCGTTTACCTTATCCCTAACCAGTCTGAAGAAGGGTCTCGACCCAAAATGTCACCCATTCCTTCTCTCCAGAGATGCTGTCATTCCCGCTGAGTTACTCCTGCTTTTTGTGTCTATCTTTGATGATTAGATTAGTTTAGTTTAGTTTTGTGATACAGTGTGAAATGTTCATAAGTGGTAGGAGCAGAATTAGGCCATTTGGCCCATCTTTGGCCATGGCTGATCTTTCCCTCTTAACCCCATTCTCCTGCCTTCTCCCTTTGAATCAGGCCCTTTGTCCCACTGAGTCCATGCTGACCAATGATTATCCATACACTAGTTCTATCCTAAATGATAGGGATGCATTACAGAAGCCAATTAACCTACAAACCTGCACAGCTTTGGAATGTGGGAGGAAACATGAGAAAACTCACACAGTTACAAAGAGAATGGACAATCTCCATACAGATAGCACTCAGGATCAAACCCGGGTCTCTGACGTTGTACGGCAACAGCTCCGCCGCTGAGTTACTGTGCCACCCGCAAGTTGTTATATTTGATCATCCTTCACATGCCCCTATAACATTTTGCAAATGTGAAACATTATATAAAACAAGTTGTTGTGTCTGGTCATGCTGCTTGCTACCATTCTTAAACAGAACTGAAAACATGATGCGTTGCAATAGGAATGATTCGTAGTACTGAACCAATTACTGGTGCACCTTCTTGGTGCCACCTGCACTTTAATAATGGGAGATTTTGAACTTATTTATCATGAGATAAGAACTCACATTTGTTTGCAGACATGAGCGTGCAAATGGGCTCAGTGTAACTTTTCATTCAGTCTGAGTTGGTTCCAAGCACTCCAGATGAAACATTCTTATTGAAAACCCAGTACCAGTGCCAGTACTGCATGTCAGAAGAAAACTAAATATATATATATATATGCATCTTGAGTGTATTTTGGAAAATACAAAAGTAAGGAACACAATAGCCATGAAAAGCCCAAGTTTCTTTTGCCTGGGTACTTCTGTTCGCTTCCCAATATTCTGCATATATGTGCAGCTATATTTTAAAGTTCTGAATGTTCCATGCAATATTACTTGTTGTACATTGTAAAATATATTGACAGTTTTGCTGCCATCAGTAAACATGCTATGTTGTTGGCTATAACTTTCTTATTTTCTGCTGCAACACAAAGCCTACGAACACCACTTGGGCATTAAACATGGGGTGTTGTTGCTTAAAGGAGTAGCAGGCCATGATCTAGTATGAAGGAATTAGAAAATGTAGCTCTGTAGGTACAGCATAGATTATGGTAGGCAGTGTACATTAGATATGAGTGGAACTTTGAAATTGTTCCTGAAGGTTAACAATACGACCAAATTTCCAAGGGAGAAAACAGCAGAGAAATATGTCCATTCCTGAGAAGAGTAAAACAATATTGTTGCTGGTGATAGGCTGCAGATCTATGAGATTGGGCACCACAAACCAGTGAGAATCGAAGAACATTTTAATCCAGTACGGTCGGAAGCATTTCAGAGCAACAGGTTTGGCATGTGTAACCAGGGACATAAAATATAAAAGACAGAAAAGTACAGCAGAGAAAGAGGCCCTTAAGCCCAAAATGTCTGCGCCAAACACAATGCCAAGACGAACAGCCAATGCCAGGATTAAATCTGTCAACACAGGTACAATATCCCTCAATTTTCTGCATATCCCTGTGCCTATCTATAAGATCCTAAAGATCCACTATTGAATCCCTCCACCACCACCCCTGTCTGCACGTTGCAGGCATCCATCTGTGTAATAAACATCCTGCATATCTTTAAACTTTACCGCTCTCACCTTAAAGCTATGCTCTATAGTCTTTGTCAATTCCACTCTGGGAACAAGGTTCTGCCTCTCTACCCTATTTATGCCTCTCATAATTTTACATACTTCTATCAGGTTCCCCTCAAGTTCTGGCATTCTAAAGAAAACAATCCAAGTTTGACCAACCTCTTCTTTATAGTTAAAACCCTCTAATCCAGGCAGCATCCTGGTCAACTTCGTCTGCACTATCTCCAAATATTCCCACATCCTTCCTGTAATGAGGCAACCAGATCTGCATGAAATTCATATTTATTAAGTTTTGTAGAGCTTCATCATGACTTCCTGACTTATAGAAACATAGAAAATAGGTGCAGGAGTAGGCCATTCAGCCCTTCGAGTCTGCACCGCCATTCAATATGATCATGGCTGATCATCCAACTCAGTATCCAACTCACTATGTGTACTTTGACAGCCTTCCTCACTGTCTGCAACTCCAGCAATCTTTTTGTTGGCTGCAAACGTAATAACTAATGCATCAACATTTACATCCAAATCATTTATATACATCACACACAACAAAGAACTTCAAGAGTCACAGACTTCTAGCCAGAATAACGCCCTTCCACCACAAATCTCTGTCTTCTACAAAGTCAAACCAACAATTCATGTTGATGTGAATAGTTAACTACTTGCATAATTGTATGCACATGATAGTTTGTATGAGTTTGTCATACAGTTTTTTCAAATCTTTGAAATTGTATACAACAGGGTAATTGTACCTTAAAGAACTGAATGCACCATTATTATGACTTTTGATAAACCAGTCACATTCAATAGTTAAGAGTTTGTTGCTTTCAATAAAGGATGATTTATTGATAGTTCTAGCTTATATTTGCCTATATAAACAGAAACACAAAGCAGCTTCCACGCAATACACACATGAAATTAATATGTTGATGCTGATTAATATTTTTATGCTGATATTTTCTGCTAATTGGAGGACAAGTATAGCACAGAGTGGATGGAGACCAAGCGTAACTATTTCTATGACTCCGAATTCCTTGGACGTACAGGCATCTCAGTCTGACATTTATTTTTGAATCGAGCTAGATGAGATTGTAAACTTCTGTACAAGAGGAACTGGTTTAGGCATGATATCTAGTATCTGGATTCTCAATCTGACATAAATTTTAAATGTTGAATAAACTTATCAAATCTCCGAAACCGCTTTTAACTTGATTGATCATGGATCCTCCAGACTAATTCTGGAAGCTAATACAGATAAATTTTCAACTCAGAGAGCAGTTATCAACCTAGCACAATACCTAAATAGATAATATCCTAAAAACAAAATTACTGTTTTATAATCATTGCTATGTATGCGAGATGATGTATGATGCTTTCACAATCATGATATGAGATAGGCTAGATGGACCAGATGCTCTTTACCTAACCATCAAATGTGATTGGCTGCAATAGGAAATAATTTTACCTTTATAACAAGCAGTCTGTTTTGAACGTCATCGTGTATCCAGCATTACATTGTAATCCAGAGTAAAACCAAGTTTAACCTCTGCATTCTAGGCTCATGATAATATGCATGCCAGGTCCAGTGAACAAAATTACATTAGATTAAAAACAAATGCACATTTGCCTCTGGAATGTACAGACATTTGTGAAATTATGTAGCCCAATCACATAATGCAACTAGTGTCTAAAGGACACTGATTATATATGGTTCCTCTGTGAATTTGCCTTGCAAAGTGGCTTAATTTATGTTACAATGCTTAGAAACTATGTTCTACACTCTGGTATCTTTCTCATTGCCCTACCTTTTGAACTCATGTTCGGTACAATCATATAGTATATATTCATGTATATATAGTATTATATGTGTAAGAAAGAACTGCAGATGCTTGCTTAAATCGAAGGTGGACACAAAATGCTGGAGTAACTCAGCGGGATAGGCAGCATCTCTAGAGAGAATGAATGGGTGACGTTTCGGGTCGAGAGCCTCAGTAGTTAGATTTACTAGAATGTTGCCAGGGTTCCAGCAACTATGTTACAGAGAAAGGTTGAACAAGTTAGGTCTTTATTCCCTGGAGCGCAGAAGGTTAAGGGGGGACTTGATTGAGGTCTTTAAAATGATGAAAGGGATAGACAGAGTTGACGTGGATAAGCTTTTCCCATTGAGGGTAGGGAAGATTCAAACAAGAGGGCATGACATGAGAATTAAGGGACAGAAGTTTAGGGGTAACGTGAGGGGGAACTTCTTTACTCAGAGGGTGGTGGCTGTGTGGAATGAGCTTCCAGCAGAGGTGGTGGAGGCAGGATCGATTTTAACATTTAAAAGTAAAGTGGATAGGTATATGGACGTGAAGGGAATGGAGGGGTATGGTCTGAGAGCAGGTAGATGGGACTAGGGGAAAACAAATGGTCGGCACGGACTGGAAGGGCCGAGAGGGCCTGTCTCCGTGCTGTAATTGTTATATGGTTATATGGTTATATGGTTAGTCTTATATGATTTGATTGAATAGCACGCAAGCAAAAGCTTTTCACTGTACCTCGATACACATGACAGTAATAAATCTAAACCTAATCATACTCATGGAGGGAAAAAAGACACCAAATTCAGTGAGAAAATCAGCAAGAGAAACAGCAAAAAGAGCCTGAAGTGAATTCTGACAATTGAGCAATCTCAACCCCAGCAAGATGAGTACACATGACAGTAATAAATCTAAACCTAATCATAGAGCTAACGGAGAAAAAAGACTCCAACGACAGTGAGGAAATCAACAAGAGAAACAGCAATAAGAGCCCAAAGTGAATTCTGACCATTGAGTTATCTTAACCCCAGCAATATGAGTACATCATTACAATCATTCAAGTTAGCACGCATCTTAAACAATTGCAGATTTTTGGGGTCCCGAATAGTATTTTAAATAGAAAGGGAGAAAAGGAAATTACATATCTTATTTTGAATTAATTTTTAATCAATGCGAGATTCAAAGCAACAGATTTAGTATGTTTTAAGTCTAAGGTTTACTGCACTTTTCTCTATTGTTTTCCTGGATAGTAAATCATTTGTAGACGTGAAGGAGAGAAAGAAACTACAGGAAAATGGTATTACATCTGTGAAAAAGACCAATACACAGTGCACTATTCATTCATGTTGCTGTTGTTCTGGCAAAGTGGTCTGGATTGACTCTCCCTCCAATGTTTTACCCCTGTTCTGAAGTGCCTAGCTACCCTGTTTCAATTATGAATTTTGTGTGCAGAATATCAATTGTGAAGATTATTCAATGGCAACATGTTTTTAACCTCTATTCATTAAAAATATATTTTCCCATGATGCAGACGACAGTAACAAGACTGTGTTTATATTACCACGGTTGTTGCCCAGAGAAGATACAATAGCAATGTTTCTGGCTGTGGAAATCCCATGCTGTTTGCTTAAGTTTACAGATGCACTAAAGAAAGTATTCTGACTGGGTGGATCTCAACCTGGTATGTCAACTGCTCTGCTCTTAACTGCCTGAACCTGCAGAGAGTGAGGAACAGAGACAAGTCCATCACGGGATCTTCACATCCTTTCATCCAGTTCTTCTTCACAGTGCATTGCATCAGATATCACAAAAATTGTGGAGTTGTAGATGGCGAAGAAGGTTGTGAAAGGATACAAGAGGGATATAAATCGGTTGGAAAATGGGCAGAGCAGTGGTAGATAGAATTTACTCATGTGTTGAGCTAATGATTATTTTGGGCGTCAAATATTAATAGATGTAAATAAATTGCAGGAACCTCAGATATGTTGAATTACAAGGGATCTTGGATTGCAAATGTATAACTCACTGAAAAGGCAACACATGGATAGGGTGTGAAAAAAGCATTTGACATGCTTGCCTTCAGAAGGCAAGATATTGAGTATAACCTTGGTCAGGCTGTACTTACAGTGCTGTGGACAGTTCTGGTAGCCATGTCACAGGAAGGATGTTGCAACATTAGAAAGAGTGCAAAAGAGATTCATCAGAATGTTAAAAAAATCTGCAGGAGGAACTTAGCAGGCCGAACAACTTTTGTGGACGGATAGTAATTGGTAGGAAAATGATGAGACCCTGCACCAGAAACCACTCACAGTCGTGACCCAAAACAATGGCAAGTCCAACCCACTGAGTTCCTTCAGCAGTCTGCTTTTTGCTTCAGATTACAACATCAGCAGTCTCTTGTGTCTTCATCAGGATGTTGCCTGGAATAACGGGCTTTACTTATAAGGAAAGTTGAGTTTAGCTTAGTTTAGAGATACAGCGTGAAAACAGGCCCACTGAGTCTGCGCCAACCAGCGATCTCCGCACACGAACACTATTCTACACACTAGGGACAATTTGCAATGATACCAAGCCAATTAACCTACAAACCTTTTGGAGTGTGGGAGGAAACCGGAGCACCCGGAGAAAACCCATGCCGATCACGCGGAGAACATACAAACTCCGTACAGACAACACTCGTAGTCAGGATCGAACCCGGGTCTCTGTCGCTGTGAGGAGCAAATCTAACGCTGCGCCACTGTGCCACACCAACATTGGACAGTCAGGGTTTATTCTCACTGGAATGTGGAAGGCTGCGTGGTAATCTTATGGATGTTTATAAAATTGTGAGCATTATAGATGGAGTAATCAGAGCCATTGAGTCGAACAGCATGAAAACAGGCCCTTCACCCAAACTTGTCCATGTCAACTAGGTTACCTAACCGAGCTAGTTTTACTTGCCTGTGTCCAGGCTATTTCCTTCCAAACCTTTCCTATCCATATAATGGTCCATACCCATAACCATTTCCTATCAATCTAGTCTTAGACTACTGGAGGAATCTAAGACTAGAGGGCATAGGTTTTAGATGAGAGTGGAGGTATTTAAAGGAGACCTGAGGGGCAGGATTTTCACACAGAATGTGCCACCAGAGGATGTGGTAGAAGCAGAGATAAATACAGTTTAAAGGCATTTTGAACAGATACTTGAATATGAAAGAATAGTGGGATAGGTGCTTGATATTGGTAGGCATCATAGTCGACTTGGATGTATTGGGTCAAGTAACCCTACCTGTGTTCTACATTTCTATGACTATATTTCTAGGATGCTCTAATATCTATCTGTTAATAAAGTTTTCAAAATTATTAGGTAAGTTTGTCAGTATGTAACAATTTCTTCAATTTTATTTGTCTATTTAATTTTTTTTAATCTGATGATTAAAGGTTTTACTCTTTTTTTTTAATAAATTGAAAAATCAAATAAATTTGGAAAAGATAATGATAGCGAGACCCAAAGAAATGAATACATGATAAATGTTTTTCTCCTGAGTCGGAAGACCTTAGTATGGAGTATTAGTGAAGGACATTTGAACATGTAAAGATAGTGTAGGTATGTTACAAAACTTACCTTGAGCGGCACTGCAGTTCTGCCACTCCCCGTGTGCGCGACTTTGGCGCCTTTCAGAGGGGGGCGGGTTTAAAATGCCGTTTTTCTCCCGACAGGGCAAATCGATCCATCTCAGGGGATTTTGTTGCTAAAGAGAAATCACTCCGACATTTGTTTTATGAAGGTATTTTTAAACTACGCTAGATCATTTATTTGCTAGAGTAATTTAAAAATCATCTTCTAAAGCCGCGAGCGCCGACAATGGGAAGGATTTTACGTAGGGGATAAAATTAGGTACACCGTTTATTTTTACATTAAACGTGCTTCTTAGGAAGCCTTTAATCAAATTTTCATGTTGCGAAAAGGGGACAAAAAATATATACGAACCGGCAGTGTTTTTCCTGCCGACTGTGGGTTAAATTCACCGCAAACCGCAAGGTTCCAATCCACCGCGTTCCACTAAAACCCACTCGCAAGTTGATATAAATGGCCATTAATTTACGGGAATTAAACAATTCCTTCAATTTGGCCTATAAATTCATGAAAATGAGATTTAAAAATCATGTTATATTGTGAATTATTGTGTGAATGTTATTTGGACACTTAGGCAATTTAAAAATGTTTATCTTTTCTTAAGAAATGGATAGATGTTTAGATCTAGTAATTGAATTTTGTAATTAGCTACAATTAGGCAACTAACTAATTATATGCTTTAATTTCAGGTCATCCAAGTAAGATTGTTTCATATTTGTTTCAGAATGCTTCAATCTATAATAACTGAAAATTTCATTGAGTTCTCTTAATTTTTAAGAAAGTTATGGGCTTTTGACTGTCCTTGATCGCAGCTTTTGAGTTAAGTCAATGGAAAGGCAATGGGGAACAAGATGCTAATTTCCGAGTATGAAAATGGCCATAACTTTTAATGCTGAAGATATGAAAGTGAATTAGGTGTCAAATTAAATTTATTTTTATGCTTTATCTGATGTGATAAATTGCAGACTTGATTTTTAAAATCTCAAAATTTTGTAACATTGCTAGATGGTGAAGAAGTATTTGGATGTTTTATTTCAGAATATTGTATAAATTGATTTAGTTAACTTAAATGTATTGAATTGTTGTAAATTATTTTAACTTTCAGACATCTTTAAATCTTTTAATAAGATGATTATTTTTAATTGTTTTCAAATATCTGTGAAAGTCAGAAGCTGCTCTCCACAGCACCTTGCATCCTCAATGCCGCTTTTCTCAAGAAATTGATGGCAGACGATCCATTCCAAAGTTAGAGTGGTACCTAAATGGGTCAGGTAGCAGCAAGCGCAGGCAGTTAACCAATGTTGGAAATTCTAGGCCAAAGTTGTTCAGAATAATTAGATCTAGTTAATCTCAATTGCACTGAAAATCAGCAACTACACACGTGGAGTCTCAACTCCATAAATTGAACTCAATGTATATTTTGGAAATTTAGATTTTAAAATTGAATTATTTTCTTTTTCAGTTCATTTGCACTTAATCCATTTTTCATTCCTCTCTTTTTCTCCTTCTTTCTATGAATGGACATCAAATTAATTAATTAGACTTTCTCCCCAACACTTGATCTGTTAATGTAATAGGTTTGATTAAATTGATACATAGTTACTTCTTCTGTTCACTTTGGTCTCAGGCATCCTATTTTTTCCACTGCAGTATTATCTTACACATTACAGCTTTCAATGCAAGATAAAAACATAAAAAATCTGAATTTAGACAACAGACAATAGGTGCAGGAGCAGGCCATTCGGCCCTTCGAGCCAGCACCGCCATTCAATGTGATCATGGCTGATCATCCACAATCAGTACCCCGTTCCTGCCTTCTCCCCATATCCCCTGACTCCGCTATCTTTAAGAGCCCTATCTAGCTCTCTCTTGAAAGTATCCAGAGAACCGGCCTCAACCACTTTCTGAGGCAGAGAATTCCATAGACTCACAACTCTCTGTGAGAAAACGTGTTTCCTCATCTCCGTTCTCAATGGCTTACCCCTTATTCTTAAGCTGTGGCCCCTGGTTCTGGACTCCGCCAACTTCAGGAACATGTTTCCTGCCTCTAGTGTGTCCAAACCCGTAATAAATGTATAAATAAGATCCCCTCTCATCCTTCTAAATTCCAGAGTATATAGGCCCAGTCGCTCAATTCTATCAGCATATGACAGTCCCGCCATCTCGGGAATTAACCTTGTAAACTTATGCTGCACTCCCTCAATAGCAAGAATGTCCTTCCTCAGATTTGGAGGCCAGAATTGTACACAATACTCCAAGTGTGGTCTCACTAGGGCCCTGTACAACTGCAGGAGGAGCTCTTTGCTCCTATACTCAATTCCTCTTGTTATGAAGGCCAACATGCCATTCGCTTTCTTCACTGCCTGCTGTACCTGCATGCTTACTTTCATTGACTGATGAACAAGGACTCCCAGATCCCGTTGTACTTCCCCTTTTTCCAAATTGACACCATTTAGGTAATAATCTGCCTTCCTGTTTTTGCTACCAAAGTGGATAACCTCACATTTATCCACATTAAACTGCAACTGCCATGCATCTGCCCACTCATCCAACCTGTCCAAGTCATACTGCAATCTCATAGCATTCTCCTCACAGTTCACACTGCCACCCAGCTTTGTGTCATCTTCAAATTTGCAAAAGGATACTTTGAATCCCTTCATCTAAATCATTGATGTATATTGTAAATAGCTGCGGTCCCAGCACCGAGCCTTGTGGTACCCCACTAGTCACTGCCTGCCATTCTGAAACGGACCTGTTAATCCCTACTCTTTGTTTCCTGTCTGCCAACCAATTTTCTATCCATGTCAGCACTCTACCCTCAATACCATGTGCCCTAATTTTGCCCACTAATCTCCTACATGGGACCTTATCAAATGCTTTCTGAAAGTCCAGGAACACTACATCCACTGGCTCTCCTTTGTCCATTTTCCTAGTTACATCCTCAAAAAATCCAGAACATTCCATAAGAAAATTCCAGAAGAAATGTATGATAGTAAGATTAGCTAATGGCAGAAAGTGAAGATGTCCTGCTCCAACTGTGGCCCAATGTGTTTCACAACTGACATTGAAACGTACCTCAGAGGGACAACAAACCAAGATAATTCAGAATGTGGCCCAAGCCTTTCTTCACATTGCCATTTCATCATATGAGGAAGCACTTTGGTAAATAGACTTTGTACATCCTTTTAAGTCTCAATATCCTTGGATAATGCTTAACCTAATATAGCATATATATTGGCGACATTATGAGTTGTGATCCTTCTTCAGTCTGACCCGAAATGTCGCCTATCCATGTACTCCAAAGATGCTGCCTGACCCAATGAATTACTTGTGTTTTTTCCTTTTGTAAACCACCATCTACAGCTCATTGTGTCCCTACAACATATATATTGCTCTATCAAAGATATTACTAAGGTTTTAAATAGGCTGGTCATTACAACATGGCTTTTCTCTTTTACATCACTTGAGATGAAGCCAATAAATCCATTGTAAATTTTACAGCTTTATGATTTTTAAACCAAGCTGCTTCCAAGAGCTATCCTTTTAAATACACTTATACATTCAATGTTCTCACCATCGCCGACATAGACTGTTCGCCCTGCCAGTTCTACTTATTCTCACTTCAAAAGCAATACAAAAAACAGAACCCAATGGACGCCGACAAAGCTCACACTAAATATTTTACAGTAGTGCTGAATCATCGACATCTGACCGATACATCGACATATTTAAACGAGCATAAATTCTCACCTGCATGGCTTGGAGTGTTAAATCTATTTCCTCTTTCCGTGCTATTATTTGAGGGACTCTTGCTTAGCAAGGAGATTATGCTTGAAGGCGATAACGGGGTAGTAGACGCATCAGGTTTTGTGAAGGTGGCAGTAGAAACATTTATTGCAGTGATGCTAGTTGTAAGGTAAGTTCCCACTCTGCTTGTCAAAGAACTATTGCTGGTGAAAGTGTGCTGTGGAGTTATCTGCGTTGTACTATTTGTCAGCGGATTATCTGATGCACTGAATTCTTTTGAATAATCATTTGTCACGTTGGGGGAGTTACTTATCACGATTACTGAACTATTAGAAGTTGCATTGTGAGCGGTCGTGTTTGGTGCGGCTGTGGCAGTTGTGCTGTTTTGAAAAGTGGGGTTCAATGCCGCAGTAGAGAGCACGGGGCTTGTCGGGTGACTTGCTCTTGACAAAACTGTTTGATCGAGGGAGGAGGATGGAGAGTTTGTTCCTGCACCTACTTCTGAACTGCGACCCACTGTACTGTGTGCCATTTCATTTGTCAAGCTTGGGGTGAGAGGCGTGGAGGAGCTAAAAGTGGTTGATGAATTTTCTGATAGAATTATACTGACGTCTGTTGAAAAACCTGCTTGTGCTGTTTCCTGCGCAGCCGAGTCAATAACTGGTGAAAAGAAAGGAAACTATTACCAATGATTTAGCACAAACACACACACTGCATGAGAAAACATTCATATTTGCGATATATTGTCGGTTTGAAACACAGCCACTTTCTTGTTCTGCCAGTTCGTTTTCTGAATCGACACCTCCGCTCTACAGACGATTGCTGTTTATTTTCAGGGTCCTTACAATAAGGGCTCTCAGCCCTTCTAATTTAAGCAAAAGTTAATAGAAGACTGGCTGCCTTGTTATTCTTCGGTATTCTGTTACTACACACCAGGCACTGATCTGGGCCGCGTTGGAGGACCGCATCGCTGAGTGGAAAGATTAATTTAATTGTATAATACATTAATTGTTCAAATTAGCAAGGTCAGAACCCATTTGGTAAAGCAAGATTAAATGACGGTTAAGCCTGTCAAATAACTCCAACTATGTTAAGAGCAAGGATATAAGAATATTTATTGATATTTTGCAATGATCATGCTATACTGAAACTAAAATTGAAGTTTTGTTAAATTTAACATACCTAAGAGTGGATCATTTTACATTGTACATACCTGAGGAATAAATAAAATGCTGCCACACAATGAGCATCAGTTTCGCCCACATTTTGTTTCTCGAAATTCGGGTTCCTTGAATTATCTCACAAATCGAACGAGTCTTTCAATAACTCAAGTCAAAGCCGCGAGATGTGAAATGCACGCCATCAAAGCTGCAACCACAACTTCCCTGAGCAGAAATTGCATTTATTGAGTGATAAACAAGGTCGCCCATGTGAGCAGCAACAGTCTGCAGCCGGAACTGAAATGAATCGACCAAGGTTTATGCCCTGCACTCCCAGCAAACTGGAGCCGTGCGTCAGTTGAACAATAGACCCAGCCCACTGCAACTTCCAACCCCCGGCGAAGATCGACTACAAGTAGAAATAATGGAAGTCATCACCGGATGCCGGGCAGCAGAAATAAAATCTGAAATACTATCCGTAACCTGTTGCAGGGGCATGACAAGCCACTTTAGGATGTGCGGCAATCTTCTTGCGCTGATCTAACCAAACGCAGAGAGGAGTTTCTCTGCACAACACGGCGCTGCACCAATGGGCGGAGCACAAGGAGTATAATCTTCCTCAGGCAAGCCAGGGTGGGCACTGGACTTTGGGTTAACGAAGAAACTGCAGATGCTGGAGAATCGAGGGTTACACAAAATGCTGGAGAAACTCAGCGGGTGCAGCAGCATCTAAGGAGCGAAGGAGATAGGCGACGTTTCGGGTCGAGACCCTTCTTCAGACTGGTCAGGGATCAGGGACACGAGAGATATAGACGGTGATGTGAGAGATAAACAGGGCAGAGTCCCCCTGGTCCTCACCTTTCACCCCACCAGCCGGCAAATACAACAGATAGTCCTCCGCCAGTTTCGCCACCTCCAACGTGACCCCTCCACCCGCCACATCTTCCCATCTCCCCCCCTGTCTGCCTTCCGCAAAGACCGCTCCCTCCGCAACTCCCTTGTCAATTCTTCCCTCCCCTCCCGCTCTACTCCTTCCCCGGGCACTTTCCCTTGCAACCGCAAGAAATGCAACACTTGTCCCTTCACCTCCCCCCTCCACTCCTTTCAGGGACCCAAGCAGTCTTTCCAGGTCCGACAGAGGTTCACCTGCACCTCCTCCAACCTCATCTACTGCATCCGCTGCTCCAGATGCCAGATGATCTATATCGGTGAGACCAAGCAGAGGCTTGGCGATCGTTTTGCCGAACACCTCCGCTCGGTCCGCAAAAACCAACCCGACCTCCCAGTCGCTCAGCACTTCAACTCCCCCTCCCATTCCGTATCCGACCTCTCGGTCCTGGGCCTCCTCCATGGCCAGAGTGAGCAACACCGCGTGAGCAAGCACCTCATATTCCGCTTGGGGAGTTTTGCATCCTTTGGGCTTGAACATTGAATTTTCTCAATTCTGTTAACCCCTGCTGTCTCCTCCCCCTCCCACCTCTCCCTCAGCCCTCGGGCCCTGGCATTCCCTCTATCTCTATCTCCCTCCCCCACCCTAGTCGCACTAGCTTCTCATTTTCACACCACAAACAGCTTACAATGGCTTGTTCCCTTTATCATCGATACTTTTTTGCATATCTTTCATTCATTGTTCTTTATCTCTCACATCACCGTCTATATCTCTCGTTTCCCTGATCCCTGACCAGTCTGAAGAAGGGTCTCGACCCGAAACGTCGCCTATCTCCTTCGCTCCTTAGATGCTGCTGCACCCGCTGAGTTTCTCCAGCATTTTGTGTAACCCTGGGCACTGGACTTTACCGGCCAAAACTTGGCATTAGATATGGTAGCTAATTCTTCCTATAGTTACATCGGAGTGTGTTTTGTAAGTTATAGCTTGGTGAATGCTGATCATTTTATAAATATTTTTCAATTACAATTTAATTTTTTTCGAATTATAGTCTCTGACTCGGCCAAAAAGTCAGTACCTAGGTCCACCTTTCTCCGCATCACTGTCACACGCCGACCAAAGTATTTTCCGCTCAGAATTTGTTTCAATGCTGAGTTAAGCTTTCATCCTGTATCCTCTTTAAAGATTATCATAATAACATCAGCCTCAGGACTTCTGCTGCTAAAACCTAATGTGTATCTCCAGACGGATATGTTCCAATGCTTGGCCAGCTTCGTTTTAGTCGTGGCCAATTTTAAACTCTAATGACCATGATGGAAGCAAAAAGTGCTGGAAATATATAGTAGTCCAGGAGAAAAAGTTAACGTTTCAAGTTTAAGACTTCATGGCAAAAAGTCGTTCTGCACCAAACCAATACTTTTCAACACAGTGGCATTGATACTGATCGCGTTAGAGGACCGCATCGCCGAATGGCGAATGGAAATATTTCCATTCCATCCCACAGATCTGATTGAGGAGTTAACGAAGGAGATTGATGAAGCCAGTACAGTAGAAGTTGGACATATGGACTTTAGTAAAGGATTTAACAAGGTCATGCATGGTAGGCTGGTCCAGAAGGTTAAGGCACAATGGAAGTAGGGTGTATTGGTGAACTGGATCTAAAATCGGCAGAATGAGGTAAGAGTCAAGAGTCTAGAATGTATAATTGTCATATTCATCAAAACAGAACAATAACATTGTTAACGAAGAAACTGCAGATGCTGGAGAATCAAGGGTTACACAAAAAGCTGGAGAAACTCAGCGGGTGCAGCAGCATCTAAGGAGCGAAGGAGATAGGCGACGTTTCGGGTCGAGACCCTTCTTCTTCTTCTTCAACTTCAGTCAGAAGAAGGGTCTCGACCCGAAACGTCGCCTATCTCCTTCGCTCCTTAGATGCTGCTGCACCCGCTGAGTTTCTCCAGCTTTTTGTGTAACCCAATAACATTGTTACTTGCAGCAGCACAACAGGTTTGTAAACACAGAACTCAATAGATAACACAATAAATACATTAAAACAAAGTTCAATAAATAATATAGTGCAACGTAGTGCAAAAACAAAATAAAGCCCCAGTGGCACCAAGACAGTTGCAGTTTGGAGTTTAGTTGGAGTTTGTAGTATTCGATGGCCTGATGGTTGTCGGGAAGAAGCTTTCCTAAACCTGGACGTCACAGTTTTCAGACTCCTGTACCTTCTGCCTAATGGCAGGAGTAAAATAAGAGCATGGCCAGAGTGGTATGGGTCCTTGATGATGCGGGCTGCCTTTTTGTGGTAGCACATCCTATAGGTCCCTTTGATGGTGGGGTGATCAGTATCTATGATGGACTGGGCAGTGCTCACCACTTTTTGTAAACTCCTTCGTCCCTTGCATGGGCAAGTTGGGCTGAAAGGCCTGTTTCCACGCTGTATGACTCTATAATTTCAAGGCATTTAAATTACCAAACCAGGCCATGATACTACCAGTCAATATTCTGGTCCATACGGTCACAGGGAAAACAGCTGATCTCAGGTGCTGATCTACTACACACAGACAGCACCCGAGTTCAGGATCGAACCCAGGTGCTTGGGCAGGGCCGGATTTAGATGAAGAGAGGCCCTAGGCTATTCCACTTGTAAGGCCCCTCCCAATTTCCCACCCATACTAGAGGAAGATGTAAGAGTCCACCAGATTGACACCAATGTGCAGCCGAGCATGGCCAATGAGATAAGGGCTGGAAAGCTGTGCTTTTTATTTATTGCCAGTGCTAGTGTCGAGGTATCGGCTTAAAACACTATTATTCTGAAATGGAGGGCAAGGAAAATTACTGAAGTGTTGTTTAGATACTACAGTGCATTGTGACAGCATATGTAAGAAAGGCCTATGACAGTGTCCAAAATATTGTACACCAGGCCCGTACGAAGCTTTTCAAAAAGGGGGATGGCATGGCAGGATTACAAAAATTTTATGTGAAATAAGTGCACGCAACGCATATCACAAGCGCGAAGCTCAAAGACTCTCATGGCCGGGGTCCCGCTTAAAGGCCCTGGAAAATCTGGGGTTTTAGATGCTCTCTGGTGCATTCTGAGCCTTATTTTGGAGCATTTTTGCGCCAAATTTATGACCAATATTTCAGAAATAATTTTGGTTGAGTCAAGAGTAATGAGTGGTTGGAATGGGATGATTGGGATCATTGTTGTATACATTTTTTTAATCAAGAATTGAAGCTGTCCTTGTTTTAATAATCAAGTTGTACTGTAAAATGTTATGTAAAATGTTATGAAGGAGCATGCAAACACTGCAAATAAAATACTGTAAGTTTTTGCAGTAAATAAAACCTTTTTTTAGAAAATGGTTTGTGTGTTGATTTAATTGCCTGTTACTGTTCGAATGTGTTAGTGTGTGCACATTAAAAATATGATGCAAAATGAAAGTCGCAAACTATGTAATACATATTTTTCGGCATTGCTATCAAGGAAAAGAATGCAGTTCCAATTGTTTGATATTATTCATATGGAGGAGAAAATATAATTGCTCTATAACCTACATTAATTTTGCAATCTCACTAAAAATAATTCCCCTTTCCCTCTTCCCCCTCCTCCTACCTCCTCCCTCTCCTTCCACCTCCCTCCCTCACCCTCTCTCTCCCTCCCACACAGCGAGGCTCCGACTCTGCGCCGCAGACACCGCAATCCCCCCCCCACCCCCTCCTGGCCCGGAGAATCGGGCACTCCCGCAACGCAATATTCCACTACCTACCTGGAGTGGACACCTAGGATCTTTGGTAGACACGAGGCATCGAGGTGATTATGTGGAGTGCAAATGGAGATCTGAACCCGCCCGGGCCCACTGCGCACGCACAGAGAGACAGCGTAATTTTGCGTCGCTGCTGCGTCACCGGCTTCCCCCAACTGCGCAGGCCAGATGGTCACAATGTTTCTCCCCAAAACTTCCAGCGGGCCGGAACCAGAAATTCGTGTAATTTCCGTCAAAGTGGAAACGCTGATAGCGCTCCAATTTTTTTTTCCTCTGGATTTTTTTTCCTCTGGGAAAAAAACACCTTGGCTGGAGGCCCCCTAGATTTTGAGGCCCTAGGCTTCAGCCTATGAAGCCTATAGGCAAATCTGGTCCTGCCGAGGCCCCCCTAGATCTCGAGGCTCTCAGCTTAAGTTTGTAAAGCTTACACGTAAATCCGGCCCTGTGCTTGGGTCAGCATCTCTTCCAGCTGCACCACATTTTCCTTTCCTTGTTTGCCACAGATATTTTTGTGCCACCTTTCTGTGTTCCTAATTCACTCTTTATGTACCCCTACACTTCCTGCGCCCCTGATGGATCTCCCCTGTTTTCAGTTCTCCACACATGACATTTGCTTCTATTTTTAGTGAAGTATCACTTGAAGAGTGGTGAGTCCTGGAGCCACAGTAGTTGAGGCCAGTTCTGGACCCTTGTGGCTAAGGGGATCAGAGGGTTATGGAGAGAAGGCCCTGAGTTGGATGATCAGCCATGATCATATTGAATGGCGGTGCAGGCTCGAAGGGCTGAATGGCCTACTGTAATTTCTATGTTTCGATAGCCAGAGTTCCTTGGACTTTTCACCCTTATGGGAACATGTTGGCCCTGAACTCTCATTATTACAATTTTGAATGATTCTTACTTTAGGGTTCAAACCAAAGCCCAAGTGATACAATTTGAGTTTAAATTAAAGATAAATTATTCGCTGCTGTTGTAAATACCAAAATCACCATATCTTCCACAGGTCCACTTCTTGGTAGACTGAAAGAAAGCATACCTTAAAACGGAAGACTGGTCATATTTATGGAGTTAACATAAATACTCCTTGGCAGTCTGTCCAAAATGTTATTTTTGCCTATTTTTAAATACTACGTTGAATAAGAGTAGATCTCCAATTTATAATCGTGCCAGTCACCGTGCGTAGTTACTCTTATACATCGGCGAGACCAAACGTTGACTGGGCGATCGTTTTGCAGAACACCTTCGCTCAGCCCACCTGATATCCTGGTTGCCGGACACTAATTCTCCTTCCCATTCCTACACACACCTTTCTGTCCTAGGTCTCCTCCGTTGTCAGAGTGGGGCTAATCACAAATTGGAGGACAGCATCTCATATTTCGCTTGGGCAGCTTACAGCCCTGTGGTATGAGTATTGATTTCTCTCACTTCAGGTAGCCTCACCATTCCCTCGCTCTCTATCCATCCCCCACCCAAGTCGCACTAGCTTCTCGTTTTCACCCTACAAATCGTTTCCTTTATAATTGTTACTTTTTTTGCATATCTTTTATTAATTCTTCTTTATCTCACCACATCATCATTCATTTCTCTTGTTTCCCTTATTCCTAACAAGTCTGCAGAAGGGTCTCGACCTGAAACGTCACCCATTCCTTCTCTCCAGAGATGTTGCCTGTCTGACTGATCTCCATCTTTTTGTGTCTATCTTCACTTTTGCTAGGATGGTTAGGCAAGCATTGTCAACTCTTAGATTATTTGAAAATATCTTGGGATCAATGATTGATTTCACCAAAGCATATTTTGGCAGCCTGGAGAAAATATGATGATAGAACATAGAACATATAACATAGACAGATACAATACCAAAATAATCTCATCAGCCTGCACCATATCCCTCCATTCCCTGATTATCCATATGGTATTCAAACCCTCTTAAATGCCTCTGAAGTGATAGAGTTTGCAATTTCAGCACATCAGTACCATGATGGAGAGCACTCAAATATCTGTAGTCATTAATGTAGAGTGTAGATCTTTCAGGAAGTGGTAAAGACTGAATAAATTGGCTTGTCAAGATTGGATGATGTCTGCAACCAGATAAAATGTGCAATTGATTTATCAAACATGATAAACCATAAATAATGTGTTTAAACAAAATGTAAATTTAAAATTATTTTGAAACTATATATTCTGATATCCTAAATAAATATGTTGTATAAAATAGAATTAAAAAATTAAATTATTTGCCAATGAATCGCACTACAGCATTTTTAATATAAAGAGCTTGTCAAAACTAAGCATATTCTCGCACTTTCGCAACTCCAAAATGGAGGTTCTAACATTGGCACTTAACAGACTTTAGGAAAATAAAGACATTTTGATGAGATTCATTTGAAACAATATTCAGTTCAAAATGGCATCTTTGTATTTAATAATTGATGCAAATAAAAGAAATAAAGTATGGAATAACTCAACGGGTCAGGCAGCATCTCTGGAGACCACGGATAGGTGACTTTTCAGGCTGGAACCCTTCTTCAGACTGATTGTGGTGAGGGGGGGGGGAGAAACAAGCTGGAAGGGAGGAGTGTCTGGCAAGTGATAGGTGGGCACAGAGGAGGGGTGTTTTTTGATAGGCATATGGTTGGACAACGGCCAGAGATGAAAAGACAAAAGGTGTGAGATAATGATAGAGGAGTTGCAAAATTGTGAAGCCAGAGGAATGTAAGCGGAAGGGGAAGGGGAGGGGAGAAATGGGTGCAAATCCAGATTGGGCATAGAGAAAGGATGGGGGTGAGGAGGGGGGGGGGGGGGGGGGCGTGAAGGAAATAAGGGAGAGAAGATAAGAAAGTGGCTTAGTTACCTAAAATTGGAGAATTCAATGTTCATACCATTGGATTGTAAACTACCCAAACGGAATAGGAGGTGCTGTTGCTCCAGTTTGCATATGGCCTCACTCTGGCAATGGAGGCCCATGATCGACAGAACAGCATGGGAATGGGTAGAGCTAAATTGGTTGGCAACCAGGAGATCCAGTAGGCCTTGGTGGAACAAGTGCAAGTGTACAATGAAACGGTCCCCAAGTCTACACTTGGTCTTGTCGATGTAAAGAAGGCCTCATCTGGAATATCAGGTTCAGTAGATGAAGTTAGAGAAGGTGCACATGAACCTCTATCTCACATGGAAGGACACTTGGTTGGATATGATCGAGGAGGTGTAGGGATAGGTGCTAAATCTCCTACCGTTGCAGGAAAAAATATCAGGGGGCATACCTGAGTAAATTAAGGAGTTGCAGAGAGAGTGGTTTCTGCATTAGGAAACAGGGGGGGGTAGAGGATGGTGACTACTGGTGGGATCACTTTGGAGGTGGCGGAAATGTTGGAGAATGTTGACTTGAATATGGAAACTGGTGGGGGGGGGGGGGGGGAGTGAGGATGAGGAGAACTATGGGGCACAAAGCAGATGTGGATGAGGTATCTATCAATGACAGTATCTCAGATATCCTGGCATGAAAAGCCTCATCCTGGGAGCAGATGCGGAGGAGAGTGGGAAATTGAGATGAGGTTAATAATTGATGTGTTATAAATTCATGTCATTGGAGCAGAATTAGGCCATTAGGCCCATCAAATCCGCTCCGCTATTCAATCATGGCTGATCTCTCTCTCTCAACCCCATTCTCCTGCCCTATAACCTTTGACATCCTTACTAATCAAGAACCTATTAATCTCCGATTTAAAAATACCCGACTACTTGACCTCCAAAGCCATCTGTAGCAATGAATTCCACAGATTCACCATCCTCTGGCTAAAGAAATTCCTCCTCATCTCCTTTCTAAAGGTATGCCATTTTAATCTAAGGATTTGCCCTCTGGTCCTGGACTCTCCCACTAATGGAAACATCCTCTGTGCATTCACTGTTCATTATTTATGTATAAGTATCAATTAAAGTAGACAAAATAAAACTGGACAAATCATGATTTTTAGCTAAATAAACTTGTATAAAATCTTGCATATAACTAAAATGATCAGAATTTAAGAAACAAGATTTTTTTCTAGATTTTCAAGCAGTTGAGCATCGCATGGTCAAACCTCTACCAAAGTATTCAACTAAAACCAGCAACGCTCTCCACAGCGTTAATGTTGATTCTTGCAATAGTTAGTTCAAATTACAGTGAACCTTCATATAAATGGATCCTATGATGGGAAAGATTTTTAAAAAGAAGATACACACACATTAATAGGAAATGGGTATGTTTGCACAAAAAAATTATGTGAAAGTTGTTTAAAATCACACCACATTTAATAGTTATTGACAACTGCTTTCAAGCACAATTGAAAAACTAAATTTTGACGGCTCTCAGATTATTTTGATGCAAAGTCATGCATATTTTGTATCAAATATACTCCATTCTTAATTAAAGTGTGAAGTAAAGATAAAATGTTATTAAAAACCAAATAATGTATAGTTGAAATTTTAATAAACTGAATATAAAGAGCAATTTCTTATTTTCTCTTCCAGAATCAACGGTCTTCAATAACCTATTCAGAAAGTGCATCAAAATTCTTTATCCCTTCATTTTCAAAATGGAACAAAGTTCATTGCTCCTGGCATGTGATTTGTTCACAATTTATTGGTCACAGTAGTTTACCCTATTTAGCAATGCTAAAAATAGGATTTAAATATAATCTTGAAGCTATAAATAAATCGCAACATTCATACAGCATTTCTTTCCCAAGCTTTTTGAAAACATCAGTAATATTTTGTTGTTCAACCATCTCAGTGAGCAATTTCAACAGAATTGTTCTGTGTTATTTATTAATTAAAAATGTGACACATCACAACTGTGGCAAAGTTATTTTTTCAAACCAGATGCCTGTGCAAGTACAGTGGAGGTGAATGAGCCACTTCTAGACTGGTGGCCATCAAAGTTAATGAAAACAAAATACTTATTTTGTTGATTGACTATAGCAGAACTTTTAATGACTACCAGTTCAGCTTCATGTAGGTCTGGTTATCCTTTGATCAGATAGAATACATTGCTATAATCTAATTGCGTGTGTGAAATTGTTCTGCATAAATTGGTTGTCTTGCATGCAACATTACAGCAAAGACTAGCTTTCAAATACTTGGCAATAAAAGTGCTTTGGGATACCCCAAGGTCATTAAATCTGAGGGATAAAATATACATTAATTTGGAAAGTTAGATTAGGGAAAGTCTGCACGGTCTTGTGCATGTGAGGTCGTGTCTCACGAATTTGAATGAGTTTGTTAAAATAACCAAAAAGGTTACTTTATATGCATTTCAGCAAGGCATTTGATAAGGTTCCACATGGTAGGCTGCTCTGGATAGTTTGATTGCATGGGATCCAAGGAGAGCTAGCTAACTGGGTACAGAATTGGCTTCATAGTAGGAAGCTTAGGGCGGTGGTGAAAGTTGTTTTTCGGGCTGGAGGCCGATGACGAGTGATGTGCATAAGAGATGGGTGCTGGGTCCATTGCTGTTTGTCATCTATATCAACAATTTGGATGAGAATGTGCAAAACAAGCCCTGGTTAGCAACTTTGCAGATGACACTAAAACAAGTGGTATCATAGATATTGGTTAAAGAGTACGATGGATTTGTTTACACAGAATGATGGAGTTCTACAGATTATCACGGTCAAAATGCCCTATAGCGCTGCCCGGGACAGAAATTGAACAAGGCAGCGCTATAGGGCATTTTGACCGTGATAATCTGTAGAACATCGTACTCTTTAACCAATATTATTATTGTCTGTGTAAACAAATCCATTATTTCCTTCTGCTTTAACTTCATCGAGTTATACAGCACGGAAACATGCCCTTCAGCCCAACTTGACCATGACAACCAAAATGCCTCATCTACACTAGTCCCACCTGCCCACATTTGCCCCATAACCTCTAAATCTTTCTTATCCATGTATCTGTCCAATAGTCTTTTAAATGTTGTTTTGGTGCCTGCCTCAACTGCCATGTCTGGCAGCTTATTCCATATACCTACAACCCTCTGTATGAAAAGGTTTCCTCTCAGGTTCCGAATAAATATTTCCCTCTCACCTTCAACCTGTGCCCTATGGTTTGATTCTCCTACTCTAGGTAGAAGACTCTGTGCATCTACCCAACTTTTCCACTTATGATATACACCTCTAAAAGATCATCCCTCAGAGGGGAATAGGGTTCCAACTTTCTTACTCCCAAATAAGGGACAAAAGGTCAAAATAAGGGGCAAATTCCCGACGGCATAACGTACAGAAGGCCTTCGTCGAGTCACCGCTGACGGGCTTAACCCATGTCTTTTTTGTTTCCCATTGCTTGCTACAGCTGCAGAGCCTTTTCTTTTTTGCAGCTTTATCCATATTTGCACATGCCAAATTACCCGAACAACACCAGACGTTATTGAAGCTTTTTGATTTGGCAGGAATTAGCAAAATATAGCGTACAACTGATGCGCATATTTGGATGACAGTTGAATCACTCGTGCGTGGCGTCAACAGCACATGCAACACGCACGTACGCCGTTGTATCAGATCTAGGATCTGTCTGTAAGTATGCCCTCTGATGATTACAGAGTATAGATGCTCCTCAACTTACGATGCTTTGACTAACGATATTTCGACTCTATGATGGTGCAAAAACGATACCCATTCAGTAGAAACCGTACTTCAAATTTTGAATTTTGATCTTTTCAACGAACCAGGCGTGCAACTGATGCACGGAAAGTGACAGGACGTCAACCAAGTCACCAAGACCGGGGCAATTCGTTGACCAACTCGGCCGTGGCTGGGTGAATGATGAGTTGGCCCGGGTGCTGGACTGCACACAAAGCCCAGCCGGCGGGCCAGCTGAGGAGTTTTGGCCCAGGCCTTGCGACGTTGCGCGCAAAGTCCGGGGCCTGGGCCAAACTTCCTCAGCTGGCCCGCTGGCTGGGCTTTGTGTTCTGCTGCACGCAAAGTCCAGCACCCCATTCAACTCATGAACCGATGATCGGCCATAAGAAGGAAGGGTGGTGGTGTCGGCAGTAAGCGAACGTCTGAAGGTCGGACAGCTGGCCGGGCTGCCGACCGACAGGGCCATGGGTGAGGAGCTGCTGCTGCACTCCATGGGCTGCACTACGTCGGAAGGGGTGAGGCGAGGCCAGACGTGACACTCCGACCCGACAGTCCCCTCGACCCGAGTAGACCCAAAGGCGGTCCCGTATGAGACAAACCAATTGAGAGGGGAAGGAGAGAGAGGGGGGAAGGAGATAGAGGAAAGAGAGAGGAAGGACAGAGAGAGAAGGTGAGTGAGAAAGGAGAGAGGGAAAGGAGAGAAAGGGAGAGGGAAAGGAGGAGAGAGAGAAAGAGGGAGAGAGAAAGAAAGAGAGAGAGAGAGAGAGAGAGAGAGAGAGTGAAAGAGAGAGAGAACAAAGGTCCATGTAAATCTGTAAAGTGCAAGTCAGAGCTGTGCACAAATCTAAGCAAAAAGGCATATATTGAATATGTTCAGCAAACTAGACAGTGTATGTAAAGAAACAAAAATAATGTGGATAACCTAGAAATGGTCAGCACTGTTGCAAACAGAGAAAGTAAATTGCCTAAATGTGTTGAAATCAATATTGAACCCTGAAGGCTAGATTTAAGATGAGATGCAGTGCCTCAAGCTTATGCTGGGCTTTATGTTTGAATAGTACAAGAGGCCAAAGACAGCTCAGACAAATAATGGAATAGGAAAGTAAAGTGATAGTCATGTACATACTAGCTAAACAAAAATCTCCCCGGTGCAATTTAGGAATTCTGTGCCTTCTCTACCTACACACTGACTGTATCCCAATTAATATGAGAGTACTTGAAATCTTACACCATTACTGTCTCGTGCTTTTCTGCCTGTAAATTTGCTCTTCTATCTCCATCAAAATTGTGTGGAAGTCTGAAATAAATTGTCTACAATGTCTTTGTCCCTTTTTTAGTTCTTTAGTTCAACCCAGCATCCATTACCTCTTCAGGCAGTGCATTCCAGACTCTATAACTACCAAAGATACTAGAGGAGCAAGATAGACCACTAGGCGAAAATGCCGTAGTTGGTCATGGGTAACTTTTTCGCATTATTTCTGGAATCAAATATATGAGGTTTTTTTTTAATCGGCTTCTGTCATCTACAAGCCGTAGCGTGCTGTTCTGCTATAAAGTGCTCGAATCACCAATGTAAGCGAACCGACCTGTCTTTCTTCAGGTTCCCCACTAAAAACGAAAGGTAAGAAAAAAAACATTACTTTCTGTCGTGTAGCTGCCCGATCTCTTCCTGTAGCTCAGATCGAGGATCCGGGGGTCGGCAGAACCATATAACATATAACCATATAACAATTACAGCACGGAAACAGGCCCTTTCGGCCCTTCCAGTCCATGCCAACCATTTGTTTTCCCCTAGTCCCATCTACCTGCACTCAGACCATACCCCTCCATTCCCTTCACGTCCATATACCTATCCACTTTACTTTTAAATGTTAAAATCAATCCTGCCTCCACCACATCTGCTGGAAGCTCATTCCACACAGCCACCACCCTCTGGGTAAAGTAGTTCCCCCTCACGTTACCCCTAAACGTCTGTCCCTTAATTCTCATGTCATGCCCTCTTGTTTGAATCTTCCCTACGCTCAATGGGAAAAGCTTATCCACGTCAACTCTGTCCATCCCTCTCACCATTTTAAAGATCTCAATCAAGTCCCCCCTTAACCTTCTGCGCTCCAAAGAATAAAGACCTAACTTGTTCAACCTTTCTCTGTAACATAGTTGCTGGAACCCTGGCACCATTCCAGTAAATCTCCTCTGTACTCTCTCTATTTCGTTGACATCCTTCCTATAATTAGGCGACCAAAATTGTACACCACACTCCAGAATTGGTCTTACCAATGCCTTGTACAATTTTAACATTACTTCCCTACTCCTATACTCAATGCTCTGATCCATAAAGGCCAGCACACCAAAGGCCTTCCCCACCACCCTATCTACATGTGATTCCACCTTCAGGGAACTATGCACAGTTATTCGTAGATCCCTATGTTCCACAGCATTCCTCAATTCCCTACCATTTACCATGTACGTCCTATTTTGATTTGTCCTGCCAAGATGTATCACTTCACACTTAACAGCATTAAACTCCATCTGCCATCTTTCAGCCCACTTTTCCAAATGGCCCAAATCTCTCTGTAGACTTTGAAAATCTACTTCATTATCCACAACACCGCCTATCTTAGTATCATCTGCATACTTACTTATCCAATTTTCCACCCCATCATCCAGATCATTGATGTACATGACAAACAACAGTGGACCCAACACAGATCCCTGAGGCACCCCACTGGTCACCGGCTTCCAACCTGACAAACAGCCATCCACCATTACTCTCTGACATCTCCCATTCAGCCACTGTTGAATCCATCTTGCTACTCCGCCATTAACTAGTTCTGATCACTGGAGAATCACCAAGAATTGTTCTGATCACTGGCCCGCGGGCTATAACATCCTGAAGCCACAGGCGCAGTGTGCACTTTCCCTCGTGGAGTCTGGGATTCCTCGTTGGAGAAGAGCTCCGACTGCCGGCCCGCAGCCTATAACATCATGAAGCCCAGGTCTCCGGTAGGAAGCGGCTGATTCGGGACCTACAAGCCGCGGAGGTCCCAAATCGGCTTGTGTTTAAGCCAGTTTGAAATGGTGTTTAAAATACAGGATAAATGGTGTTAAATGTACACAATGTACATGGCTCAATGATGTTTAAAATACATGATAAATGGTGTTAAAGGGAACAACGACATGCCACGAGGAGCATACATTAAAGTCTTAATTTCCTTCCCAATGAATGATGACTGGAACATATACAATTCTATTCTTATGTTCCAAACAATGTATTATATTATATAAGACATCATTTTTTGGTACATGAGCAAGTTATTAGAGAGTCTTCTTTTATAGATCTAGACTTACCACAATAATAAAGGTAGACAAAAATGGTGGCGAACTTTGTCTACCTTTGATTTTCCAGCATCTGCAGTACCTTCTTAAACAATAATTAAGATATTTTTTACATTGCTGTACATTTTTGGTTTTGTTCTTGTTGTAAGACATGCATGCTTGTGTAAGCTCTCCTACATTTAAGATAAATTGACCTATTGAGAAAAAATGCATCTTCAATATACATGTCTCTCCCCACCCCTGAAAACAATTTAAGTGACATATCCATTGTGCAGGTATGTAGTTATAATCTGGGCAGTGGGCAGGTGCTGTAGACCTGCATGGTAAGGTAGACGCACCCGCCCCCACGAGTCTCGGGCAGATGGGGCTCGTCAGCCTGGGAAGGCAGTCCATCTAGGAAAGGGAAAACTCTGATTTAAAACCTCCACTGCCTTGTGGCCATATCCAGTCATGGAAAAGGCTCCAGGAGTAAACCTCAAGAAAATCCGGAGTCGGAGCCCCATAGGCAGTTCGTCGTTGTCTACAACCTCGCTCTGGCAGCTCCTGCGAAGGCGCTGGTGCCAAATTGTAATGGCCCTGCTGTTCCTTTGCATCGATCAGCGACATGGAGAGGGGGGACGTGCTGCATGTGCGATAGCCTGTCCACCATATGACATCGCCCAGGCTTGCATCCGACCAGGATGCATCACCCATGGTCAGTCATGACCGAGGGGGGCCTACTACTACTATTAGTTATAATCCAATTTGTTCTTATAAGTTAATTCTATATGATATTTTACAGTAATTTCAGATGTCGACAGTGGGTCCAGAATACTCGGTGACAAGATCTCCTACACCAAACTAAATTCAAATTCAAATTCAAATTCAAATTTTAATGTCATTGCACAGATACAAGTATGGGTACAACGAAATGCAGTTTAGTGTCAGTACGTAGTGATAGCAATGTTTAGATAAATACAGATAAATAAATACAGATGTGGGAATCTATCGGCGGGACTCCGAGTTCAGCAGTGCGATGGTGTTATTATAGAAGCTGCTCCTCATCCTGCTGGTGCGGGACCTGAGGCTCCTGTACCGCCTCCCCGATGGTAGGAGGGCAAACAGTCCATGGTTAGGGTGGGAGGGGTCCTTGATGATCTTCCCAGCCCGTCTGAGATGTGTACTCCCAGGTCCTCCGAGATGTGTACTCCGAGGAATTTGTAGTTGGAGACCCGCTCCACCTCAGTCCCGTTTATATGGATGGGGGTGTGTCTGCCCCCTCTGTTCTTCCTGAAGTCGACAATGATCTCCTTCGTCTTCTGGGAGTTGAGGACGAGGTTGTTATTGGCACACCAGGTTGTCAGGTGCTGGACCTCCTCCCTGTAGGCTGACTCGTCGTTGTCGCTGATCAGTCTTACCACCGTGGTGTCGTCGGCAAATTTTATGATGGCGTTGGAGCTAAACTTAGGGATGCAGTCATGGGTGAAGAGAGAGTAGAGGAGAAGACTGAGCACACAGCCCTGTGGCACGCCCGTGTTCAGTGTTATAGTGGAGGAGGTGAGGTTGTTGATCCTAACAGACTGAGGTCTGTTAGTGAGGAAATCCAGTGTCCAATTGCAGAGGGAAGTGGAGATGCCAAGACCGCTGAGTTTGGTGATCAAGCTAGCGGGTATGACAGTGTTAAAGGCGGAACTGAAGTCGATGAACAGCAGCCTGATGTAGGTGTTATTGCTGTCCAGGTGGGTCAGGGCAGAGTGTAGGGCTGCCGATATGGCGTCCTCTGTTGACCTATTGGTCCGGTAGGCAAACTGATGGGGGTCCAGTGTGGGGGGGGAGGCTGGCTTTGAGGTGAGCCAAGATCAGCCGCTCGAAGCACTTGGCGATGACAGGGGTGAGTGCCACTGGCCGGAAATCGTTGAGACTCCCTGTCGCTGATTGTTTGGGCACTGGCACAATGGTAGATGTCTTGAGGCAAGTGGGGACGACACCCTGGGCCAGTGACAGATTGAAAATGTCAGTGAGGACCAGGGATAGTTGTCCAGCACATGCCCTGAGCACCCGCCCGGGGATGCCATCGGGGCCGGCAGCTTTGTGCTCATTCACCTTGCTCAGTGCATCTTGTACAGCAGAGGTGGAGAGACTGAGGGTTTGTTCATGCGGGGGTGGAGCAACTTTGATGGCTGGAGTTTTGTTGTCCCGGTCGAAGCGGGCGTAGAAATAGTTTAGCTCGTCAGGAAGGGAGGCATTGTCTGGGGGGGGAGTGTTAACTTTATGGTAATCGGCAATGGATTTTATTCCTTGCCACATGCGCCTGGGGTCAGAGTTATTTCGGAAATGCTCCTCGATCCGCCGTTTGTGATTGAGTTTAGCATTCCTAATTCCCTTTTTCAGATTGGCCCTGGATGAGCTGTAACCCTCAGCATCGCCAGATTTAAAAGCGGCGTCGCGAGCCTTCAGCAGGAGTCTGACCTCCCTGCTCATCCACGGCTTCTAGTTAGGGAAGGTCTTTATCTCTTTGTGGGTAGTGACGTTGTCCGTGCAGAATTTTATATAGTCCAGAACGGTTGAGGTGCATGAGTTGATGTCCACTTGGGAGTTGAAGGTGGCCTGGGTGGCAAACAGCCTCCAGTCTGTTTGCTGAAACTGTTCCTGTAAGACAGAGACAGCCCCCTCAGGCCAGACCTTCACTGTCCTCACGGAAGGTTTCACACGTCTGATCTACGGAGTACTTGTCAAAGAACTGCCGTCTTTGTTCCGAACACTTTGAACTTGATCAGTTTTCCCACAAGCAGACCAAGAACATGCTAAATTGGAATGCAGTTCCAACACCCTTTGACATCCCTAACCCACCAAAACGTCTGTCTTCCAAACGCAGGATACTCAAGAGGAAGAATGAAAATCCCCATCTGCACCAACCCTTCAAAGCAGCAAATTGTAATTTGTTAGTCTCACAAAGTAATGCAAATGACGATTTATTTATTATTGTATATACATTTTGTCCTTTGGGGTAGGCAGGGGGTATCATTATTTGAAATATGTTGAATTTTACATCACTTTCATTGGTTAGCTGATATGCGAATCACAGCAACCCTGTATATCTCACACATAAAACTTATGTAAATCTTACCATGAATGACAAAAATAAAAAGTGTTATCCTTGTCTATGAATTTTGATGTAGAATTATTTAAAATTGAGTGGATTGATGCATTATACCGCCAACCCACAAATGTGTCGTTATGAGATATTCACATTTAAAAACTCACACAGTAGCTCGGGTGGCTGCGAGCGGCCGCCGGGCCCGGACAGCGGAACTGCAGCTAGACCGGGGCTCGCTGGTCACCTGGGAACTGCAGGTAGTTCCGGAGGGTCCTGGCCCCTAAACAAAAAAGGCTGCCGAACCCTGGACTAAACCAAACCCTCGATCCTGTCCTGCTAGCCTTTTTTCAAAATTTAGCACCTCAAATGGTGGTGCATCTTCATTGCCGGGAAATACGGTAACTTATTTCCCTCAAATATATGTTAGATTTTCCTCAAATATATGTTAAATTAAAAACTAAACTATGGTAGCAATGCACAGTATTCATGTCCAAAGCTCGCACTTCTGTATCAATGTAGGTATGTATATACTACATTTCATTACACTAATATAGAATGAAAAAATATCTTGGTATGTGTTCATTGATATTTTATTCACAATATTGATATTTTAGAGAGAGAGAGAGGTTGAATGAAAGAAAGAAAAAAGGTTCAGCAAATAAATAGAGATCACAAGAAAGAAACTAGAGAAATATATATATGTGTGTGTTATATTTATATACATATATGTCACACATATATATACGCATAATATATATATAATGAATATATGTGTGTATATATATATATATATAAGAAACTAGAGAAATATGCATGTGTGTTATATAATTATATATATCAATATCACATTTATATACATGTGTGTATCATATATATATAATATATATACGTGTTTATAATATATAAATATATCTATATTTGCCTTTATGGCTTATGTTCCTTGTATCTTATAGCTTAAAAAAAGGCAAATATAATTGCCTTTATGGGTTATGTACATCATGAGAATGGCTAATATACATCATGAGTTGCTTTAAATCAAAGTTGTTTCTGTTCCATGAGGGAACTTTGAAATCTATTATCTCCATCTTGCCTCTCACACTCAGAAACACACACATACTGTCCCCCATAACACTGATTAAACCAAAGATCATAGAATGCAAATGGTCCAGAGACCATTCATTGCGCATTGTCACTCATTTTATACGCAATTTCCCTATTTATATATTTTTTAAAAGAAGCACCTTATTTATTATAAACAAAGATCATAATGGTCTATCATAGAAGGCTAAGATAGACCAAGATAAACTCCTGCAAACTCCAATGGACTGACGTGGATTAAACTGCGAGAGGCATAATGGAGGTCGGTGTCTTATTCCCAAAATGGCGGACATGACGTTCCGTTGCATACTTCACGTCAGTCCATTGGATTTTGTAGGAGTGGTCTATCTTGCTACTCTAGTATCTTTGATTACTACCCCCTGTGTGAAAAAAATAGCCGCTCGGATCCCCTCTACATTTTTTTTAATTTTTATTTTTACACGTCATGAAGTCGGTGGGGGCGCTGCGAGATGGCTGCCCTACCAGCAGTGTGTTCATTATTTCTACTTTTGTGTTTTTTTTGGTGTGTCTAGTGTCAGTTTGGGTGTCTCTTGGTATGTCTTATGTAGGGGGTGGGGGGGAGGGGAAAGGGGGAAACCGTTTTTTTTATGTCGCCACCCTCACGGCCTAACATCATGGATTGGAGCGGCCTTTCTCGGAGTCGGGCCATGAGCATCGGCAGCAGGCACAGTGTGGACTTTTCATTGATGAGTGGGCGAACCCTTGCCGGGGGTCGCCAGAGAGGAGTGCTCCGATCGCCATGGGACGGTGGTCTGCGGCGTGTGTTTCACCGTCCTGACGTCGGAGTTTAGATCATCCCGACGAGAAGGCCTGTACATCGAGGGCCATCTGTAGCGGCGACCACGGGCGGTCTATGGCCCCGACCACGGGTGAACAAGGGAGAAGGACTGGCTGAACTTTGTTGCCTTCCACCACAGTGTTAAATTTTATTGTGTATTGTTGTTCTTTTAAGTGTATTGCTGCTGACAAATTCATTTCACTGCATGTAAAGTGCATGTGACGAATAAAATTGACTGACTTAAATCTCCTATCATTCACCTTAACCCTATTACCACACCTTTGGCATCTACCTGTGCTGTCACTTTCAGGGATCTATGGACTTTATCAATGCTCCATAGGGCCTATCACTGACTATATATGTCCTACCAATTTTTGCCTTCCGAAAATGCATTATCTTGCTCTTGTCAGGGTTAAATTCTACTTGCCATTGCTCTGGCCAACTAACCGGCTAATTTATATCACGCTGTAGCATTGATATAGTTGTGTATCTCTTTGTGGTACACTGTTGGTCAGAGATTTCCAATCAGAAAATCAACCCTCCACCACCATCCACTGCCACCTATTTGCAAGCTAATTTTAGATCTAATTTGTCAACTTGTCTTGGATCCTGTGGGCTCTTTGCTTCTGGACCACCCTACAATGCAGCGACTTGTCGAAGGCCTTACTAAAGTCCAACAAGAAAACATTTATCACACCGTCCTGATCAATATTCTCAGTTTACCCCCTCAAATAATTCAGTCATAATTGTGTGGCAGGATTTCCCATGAACAAAGCAATGCTGACTATTCTTAATCAATTCTTGCCTTTCCAAGTGAAGATAAATCCTGTCTTCTAGGATTTTTTCCAGTGGTTTCCCTACCACTAATGTAAGACTCATTGACTTGCATTAATCTGGCTTGTCCTTGTAGCTCTTTTTGAATAAAGGAACATTATTTGCCATCCTCCAATAATCCTGTACTTAACCGGTGGCAAACATGATACAAAAATGACTTTTAAGGCCCCCTGGAATACATCTCACAAGGCCCTGGCGATTTGTCCACCTTTATGCATCCCAAGATATCTAGCACCTCTCCTTCTCAATGCTAACATGCCCAGAAGATATCCGTCCTTCACTTTGAACTTTCCCTCCACCATGACCTTCTGTTCGGTGAATATAGATGACCAATTCATTCAGGACATCATCCACATCGTCGGCTCCATGTACAAATTGCCCCTAAAGTCCTTAAGAGAATTTAATATTTTCCTGGTTACTCTCTTCCTCTTAATATATGAACAGAATCACCATAATCTTGCTTGTTAATTATATTTCATTACCCCCTTTTGTTCTCCTAATTTACATACCCTCCAAAACCCTGTTATTCCTCACAGGAGTCTGACATTTTCAGTTACCTATATCTGTCATATGTTCCCTTCCTCAGCATCAATTCCTCAGCATCCCTCGTCATCCCTTGTCAAATTCTCCTCCTAACATCCCTTCCCACATTTATGATTGTTTTTTTAACCAATATTGATAACCTTTGTCTCTCTTTTTAATCCCCTCTCTCTCTCAACCAGATTTTAAGTTATTTCCTGGAACATGGAAATTAAGACATTGAACCCACCATCCCATATACTTTCAGCGAGATGTCAGATCAGCCTCCCAGTTCAGACCCAATCCGGACTATAGATACCGACACGTCTACTCCACTGCGATATCTCCTCAAGGTCCTGTCAGATCAGTCTAATATTTTTCATCCAGCACTATGGCTATTTCTTTGTAAAATATGCAACGTCAAATGGTTTCTTAAAATCCATTGAAATTTATTATCTCCATTTCTTTTTCAGGAAAAACTGGATGCAATCCATGTAATTAACTTCTGAAAAGTGACACCAGGATTTGAAGTGCAATTTCATCTTGATCTTCTCAGATGCTTGATCTTGTGCAAATTAAAACCTACTGTACTCACTTTATTATAATTAGAGTGTCATAGTCATATATCATAGAATCAGGCCTTTCGGTTCAAGATACCCCATCTAAGCTATTTCCATTTGCCCATTAACCATCTAAACCTTTCCAATACATGTACCTCAATAAGTGTATTTTAAATGCTGTTATCATATCTGCCTCAACTACCTCCTCTGGTAGCACATTTGATACACCTACCACCCTCACAGTTAAAAGGTTGCCCCTCTGGTTCATATTAAATCTTGCTCCTATCACCTTAAACATATGTCCTCTTATTTTTGAATCTCCAACCTTGGGTAAAAGACTCTGCATTCACCCTATTTGTTTCCTTCATGACTTTGTGCACTTCTATAAGATCACCATTCCGCTTCCTGCACTCTAAGGCAGGGGTCGGCAACCTTGTTCTGCATAGGGGCCAGGACGCATGTCTGTGAGCGGATGGTGGGCCACATCTATCACGTGGACACATGGATCCCACCCCGGATGGCAGGCATCAAATCACGTGTTCACAGGTAGACAAAAATGCTGGAGATGCTCAGCGGGTGAGGCAGCCTCATGCAATCTTTGCATGTCTCACCCGCTGAGTTTCTCCAGCATTTTTTGTCTACCTTCAATTTTTCCAGCATCTGTAGTTCTTTCTTATACGTGTTCACAGAAGGTGCGTGGCAATGCCGGCGGCTTTGCGCACGATGCGATACAGCCGCTGCTTGGGGCGTCCGGCCGCTGCTTGGAGAGCTTGGCCGCTGCTTGGGACGCTGCTGCTCGGGGCGCTGCTACTCGGGGGGCCCGGCCGCTGCTCGGGCGCTGCTGCTCGGGAGCCCGGCCGCTGCTCGGGGCGCTGCAACTCGGGGAGCCCGGCCGCTGCTCGGGGCGCTGCTGCTCGGGACGCTGCTGCTCGGGACGCTGCTACTCGGGGAGCCCGGCCACTGCTCGGTGCGCTCGACGGGCCAGATGATTATGGGGGAAAAAATCCGCCTGCGGGCCGGATGATTTCGGGTTTGCGGGCCGCATTCGGCCCAGGGGCCGTAGGTTGCTGACCACTGCTCTAAGGAATAAAGTCCTTGCAGGCCAAACCTCTCCCTATAACTAAGCTCATCATGTCCTAGCAACATCTTTGCAAATCATCTCTGCTTTTCTGCTTAATGATATCCTTCCTATAGACAGAGTCCAAAACTGAACACAATACTCCAAATGCGGCCTCACGAAAGTGTTGTACAATTGTGACATAATGTCCCAACTTCTGTACTCAATGTCCTGACTGATGAAGGCCAATATACCAAAACCCGTCTTGACCATCATATCCACCTGTGACGACATTTTCAGGGAACTATGTACTTGTACTCCTACATCCTTCTGCCTTACAACGTTCCCTAAGCCTTACGATTCACTGTAAAGCTCCTGCCCTGGTTTGACTTCCTAAAATGCAACACCTTACACTTAACTCCATTAGCCATTCCTCAGCCTTGTTTAACTTGTTCAAGAGCCTGCTGTAACTTTGGATAACCATCTTCACTACGATACCATCCACTTTAGGGTCATCTGCAAAATTACCAGTCATGCCTTGTACATCCTTAGCCAAATTGTTGATATAAACCACAAACAGAAATGGGCCCAGCACCTATCCTTGAAGCACTCCACTCGTCACAGGCCTCCAGTCCAAATAACACCCTTCCACCACTACCCTCTGTTGTGTTTCATGAAGCTAAGTCTGTATCCAGTTAGTCAGCTCTCCCTGGATCCTGTGCAATCCAACCTTCCAGAGCAGCCTACCATACAGAACCTTATCAAAGGTATTTAAAAGTCTGGTATTGCTGGAAATATAGCCAAGACAGTAAATATGATAGAGCACACGAGAGAGGTGAACATCTGGCTGAGTGGTACCACAACAACAACCTGTTGCTGAACTTCAACAATAACTTGGAATTAGACATCGACTACAAAACGTGCTGGTTTTCATTAGTAGGTTGATGATGCAAAGAGCTAGTAGTTTCAAATTCCTGGGTGTTAACATCTCAGATGACTTGATCTGGGCCCAGTAAATAGATGTAATCGTGAAAAAAGTATGCCACTGCCTCTACTTTCTTCGAAATTAAAAGAGATTTGGCATGTCACCGAATACTTTTAGGAAATATCTACGGATGCACAATAGAAAGTATTCTAACCAGTTGCATCATGGCCTGGTATGATAATTCCAATAACAGGAAAGCATAGAAGGCTGCAAAAAGGTGATAGGCTCAGCCCAGTCCATCACAGGCACAATCCTCCCCACCATCTAAAGTATCTATATGAGGTGCTGCCTCAGGAAGGCAGCATCTATCATCAAGGATCCCCACCATCCAGACCTTGCTCTTCTCTTGCTGTTGCCATTAGGTACGAGGCACAAAAGCATGATTTCCCATGCCACTAGATTCAGGAACAGCTAATTTTCCACAACCACCAAAGTCAAAGTCAAAGTCAAGTCAAAGTCAAAGTCAAAGTCAAAAAGAGTTTATTGTCATGTGTCCCTGATAGGACAATGTAATTCTTTATTTGCATAGCACAACAGAACATAATAGGCATTGACTACAGTTATATACTTAAATACACACATTAATTAATAAATTAATAACCATGCTCCTGAACTGATCTGCACAACCCTAATTGTACTTCAACAACAGAACACTCCAGAACACTTTTCCAAATGTGCTTTGCATTAATGTCGTGTTTATTTTTGCACACTTTTTGTGTCTCAGTTTTTGCAGAATTTGCATGTAATTGATGTTTAATTTCTGTTTTTGTGTGTTTATTTGAGTCTATGTGCCTGTGGTTCTGTTGCATGTAATATTTTCATTGCACCTGTACCTCATGGTACTTGCACATGTGTTAATAAATGCAGGTTGACTTTAGTAAAGAATCTTGGAATATGAAAACCTTTTCATATTTGATTACAGACACCTAATATGTTTCATGTCCAGAACAGGAATAGATACAGAAGACAGATTACCCACCCTCCTCTTTTTAATTCAAATACCAGAATATAAATTTCAAATCCACTATTACACTATCTGAATAAATTTGTATGGAACTAAAGTGTCCCATCCCATCCCACCTGATCCATTTGCAAGATCAATTAAGATATAATATTCCTTACCAGTAATTTGGTTGCCTTGAAATAATATATCACGTTTACCTTCCCTATTACCCTCTGTATAGCTCGTTTTCATATAATATCTTCAAAGGGACCCAAATTTTGATCTTGAGGTCTGGTGCTGCCTGTGTGATTAGGTCTGAAGAAGGCTTTCGACCTGAAAGGTCATCCACTACTTCTTTCCAGAGATGCTGCCTGTACCACTGAGTTACTCCAGCTTTGTGTGTGTGTGTGTGTGATTACATGGGTTTCACCACAGTGATCTGATTTCTTCCTATGTCGCAAGGACATGCTGTCAGATTAATTAGCAGTTGTAAATTATCTCTAATGTAGGTAGCTGAAGGGAGAATTGATGGGAGGGTGGGGGGGTGTTAAGCAACGTGAAAACAAGAAGCATTTACAGGTAAATAAGAGGAAAATAGGGTTGATGGTTTTGTTTTGGCAGCTGAACACAATGAAGCAAATATCCCTTTACCATGCAGCAAGGAAAATATTCATTCCTTCCTTTTGGCTTATACCTTAGAGACTAAGATGGAACATAATGCACCATGACATATCTAAGATGGCTTTAGTGAGACAGTTCCTTTTTATAGTAACTAACAATATCGTTTGACCTGTTGACTTCCAAGCTTTTGTCATTGGTTTTAATATTTTATTCTAAGGCTTATTGTCAACACTCTGTATTGACAATGTTCTTATAAGTACTATGGAATGTTTTGTTTCATTAAAAAATGTGATACGAATACAAGTTGTTGTTATTGCAAAACACAAAATTTTCATTTGAGCTTCTGGATTAAGAGCAACTGAAAGAAGATCTTCCTTCAAATGATCTTTATTATTTATTTATTATTTCAATATATACCATTAATTTAATCTGATATGCTGCTGTTTCCCTTGTTTCCTTTTTATAATTCTTGTATTTATTTTTTTTAATCTTCCAGTATATCAAGCCCAGTAGGCCACAAACAGTCTCCCCTCCTACTCTGCCAAAATAAACTGAAGATCGGATATTGTGTAAACATGTGGTATTTTGAATGACATTCCTTCATAAATTTGCTTGTCATTATTAAATAAAAGTTAACTATTTTGTAGAAGGTGTAAAAATATATTTGAAATGTATTGGTTTAGTTAGCATTGAAAAATGAATGAATTAATCGAACCTTGACATAAGCAAGTTTGTAGGAAGGATCTGCAGATGCTGGTTTAAACTGAAGATAGACACAAAATGCTGGAATAATAAGCATCACCCTATTTAATCCATTGTTTCTTTGATTAGTTTCCTGTAGAATTTGCTTACGTAAAAATAGACACAAAATGCTGAAGTAACTCAGCAGGACAGGCAGCATCTCTGGAGAGAAGGTATGGGTGATGTTTCGGGTCGAGACTCTTCTTCCCCAGCATTTACTCCAGCCTTTTGCGTCTATCTTTACATAATAAGGAAATTCCACAGGAAACTAATCAAAGAAACAATGGATTAAATAGTGTGATGCTTATTATTCCAGCATTTTGTGTCTATCTTCAGTTTAAACCAGCATCTGCAGATCTTTCCTACACACTTGCTTATGTAAAGGTTTGACTAATTCATTCATTTTTCAACGCTAAATTTTGTGATGCTTATCATATAGTTGGAAGCAATTTATTAAGGAACTTCCCAGGACATTCCAAGTTCATTTCTTATTCACTTCTTATTCAATTCATGTTCCATCATTTTAAAAAAGTGCATCTTCAAAATGGATTTGAGAGTATCATCAAGTATCAAGTATCCTTTATTGTCATTCAGACCTTTTGGTCTGAATGAAATTTCATGCCTTGCAGTCATAACACAGAATAAAACAACAAAAACACACAGTAAACACAGATTTAACATCCACCACAGTGAGTCCACCAGGTCCTCCTCACTGTGATGGAAGGCAAAAAGTTTTAAGTCCTTGTCTCTTCCCTCCTTTTTCTCCCTCTGCGCTGAGGCGATCCAGGCCTCCGATGTTGTGACCCCACCGGGTGATGGTAAGTAAGTCCCGCGCTGAATCAGAATGGGCCGGTTCAAACTCCGCGGCCCAGGACGGTCGAAGCTGCCGAAGCTGCCGCCCTCCAGTCCAGCGGACAAAGCTGTTGTTGCGGGAGCTCCGGAAAAACAGGTCACCAACCTGTGACCTGCGAGCTCCCGACGATGTCATCCATTGGCCCACGCCGAGCCTCCGGGGCTCCGAAGCCCCGCACTGTACTTGCACATTTGTTAATAAATGCAGTTTGACTTTAGTAAAGAATCTTGGCCAAAATGTCTCCTTTTCATATTTAATTACAGACACTTAATATGTTTCAAGTCCAGAACAGGAATAGATACAGAAGACAGATTACCTACCCTCCTCTTTTTAATTCAAATACCAGAATATAAACTTCAAATCCACTATTACACTATCTATATAGATTTCTATGGAACTAAAGTGTCCCATCCCGTCCCACCTGATCCATTTGCAAGATCAATTAAGATATAATATTCCTCACCAGTAATTTGGTTGCCTTGAAATAATATAACACGTTTACCTTCCCTACTACCCTCTGTATAGCTCGTTTTCATATAATATCTTCAAAGGGACCCCAATTTTGATCTTGAGATCTGGTGCTCTCTGTGTGATTAGGTCTGAAGAAGGCTTTCGACCTGAAAGGTCACCCACTACTTATTTCCAGAGATGCTGCCTGTACCACTGAGTTACTCCAGCTTTGTGTGTGTGTGTGTGTGTGATTACATGGGTTTCACCCCAGTGGTCTGATTTCTTCCTATGTCTCAAGGACATGCTGTCAGATTAATTAGCAGTTGTAAATTATTTCTAATGTAGGTAACTGAAGGGAGAATTTGGTGGGGGGGTGTTAAGCATTGTGAAAACAAGAAGAATTTACAGGTAAATAAGAGGAAAATAGGGTTGATGGTTTTGTTTTGGCAGCTGAACGCAATGAAGCAAATATCCATTTACCATGTAGCAAGGAAAATATTCAATCCTTCCTTTTGGATTATACCTTAGAGACTAAGATGGAACATAATGCACCATGACATATCTAAGATGGCTTTAGTGAGACAGTTCCTTTTTATAGTAACTAACAATATCGTTTGACCTGTTGACTTCCAAGCTTTTTGTCATTGATTTTAATATTTTATTCTAAGGCTTATTGTCAACACTCTATATTGATAATGTTCTTACTATGTACTATGGAATGTTTTGTTTCATTAAAAAATATGATACGAATAGAAGTTGTTGTTATTGCGGCCTACGTCATCTTCAAGCCGCGGTCTCTGGCGTAGATGAATAATTTTGAATTAACAATATTCTATATCATATTTTGGTCATTAGTTTGGTTGCTTGTGGAATCAGTGAGAATGTGCTCATGTGCAAACTAAAAATAGCAAATCTTGAAATGTTACTCATATGCCACCTATAGGAGATTTCAATATTGACATTAGTTCATTCTGTCCAAAATAGCATTCATTAGGTAATTTTAACTATCGTAACTGGCAGCAAACTTCCAGAATTATGAAGGCATGGCACAGACATGGAATGATTCTTAATTTGCTCTGTGGGTTTTTACAAATCAGGGTCATTCGCAAATGGTTATTGGGTTGCTAATTCAATAATGTCTGTGAGGGACAGCCTGATTGGGATACCACAGAAAGTATTTAAAATGCAAACACATCTTTTTAAAGCACAAATGCATCTTTTAAAGGAAGGATTCAATTTCATCACTGACACCTGTTTCCATGTTGACCGTAAATATCTCATCCTAGAAATAGCAAGGCTCTAGTTTTGCTAATACATTCATTGAAGCAAGGAGATGTCCTTTTCAGGTGATGAAAAAGAGGTCAGAAGGAAAAGGTAACTTGTTGAGTGCATAACCCAATGTCCCTGGCTGCAATACTGGGACAAGATTAATAACCTGAGCAATTAAGTAGGGGTAAGTTCAAATCTTCACATCTGTTATTGTACATAAAACTTCTCAACAGGACTTCCCTTCCCCATTGTACTCCTCCTCCACTTCCCCATTATCACGTCACTTCCTCCAGCATTCCTATTCTGCAACATATTCTCCTCCAGTGGTCACGAGATCACTGTCCCGCCTCTGCACATTCCAATTGCAATGATTGCAAAACAAGCATCATGGGATATTAGCAAAAGGTAAGAAGGGGTTAATACAACAGACATGGAAAACATGTATATGGTCGGTGGGGGGCGCTGTGAGACGGCTGCCCTGCCAGCAGCGTGTGAGTCAATTCTACTTTATTTGTTTTTCTTTAGTATGTCCAAATGTTTGTTTTAATGTCTCTCGGTGTGTCTTGTGTGGGGGAGTAATGAGGGGTGGGGGGGGGGGGGGGGGGGGGGGGGGGGGGGGGGGGGGGGGGGGTGGAGGGGGGGGTAAGGGGCTCACGGCCTAACACCAAGGATTGGTGCGGCCTTTCTCGGAGACGGGCCCGGAGCTTCAGTAGCGGGCGCAGCGTGGACTTTTTCATCGCGGAGCAGGCGTGCCCTCGCCGGGGGTCGCCAGAAGGGAGTGCTCCGATCGCTGGCCCGCGGCAGCCTGAAGCCATGGAATGTGGTGCTTCTTGCCGCCGGCACGGACCGCGGAGCTTCCAGCTGGCGCGGCGTTCAGAGTCTGGGATCCCTCGTTGGGGGACCCCGGAGGAGAAGAGCTTCGACAGCCGGCCCGCAGCCTACAACAGCTTGAAGCCGTGGTCTGCGGTGCTTCTTGCCGCAGGCGCGGCGGGGACTTACTTACCTTCCGGATCGGGATCCCTCACTGGGGATCCCTGAAGAAGAGCTCCGAACGCCGGCCTGCGGCCTAAGCCATCTTCAAGCCGCAGTTTCCGGTAGTGAAGTACCGATTTGGGACTTACCTAGCCTGTACATCTGGCCGTCCACAGCGGCGACTGCGGAGGTTTATAGTCCAGACCACGGGGAAAAATGGAGGTGGACTGACTAAACTGTGCCTTCCACCACAGTGATGAATGCTGTTTTGTGTTAAATTTTTATTGTGTGTTGTGTCTTCTTTTTTTTTGTACCGCTGCTGGCAAATTCATTTCACTGCACATCATTGTGGATGTGACGAATAAATCTGACTATTGACTATTGACTATTGACTATATGCATCGGGAGCATAAATGGAATTGAACTCATCAAAAACATCTTTGAGAGACGCTGGCTCAGAAGGCAGCATCTATCATTAAGAATTCCCATTCAGGCCATGTCCTCTTCTTGCTGCTACTATCATATAGGATGTACAATGGCCTGAAGTCACGTAACACCTGGTTCAGGTAGAACTACTTTCCTACATCTGTCAAATTCCTGAACCAACCAGCATAACCCTAATCCTACTCTGACAATGCCACACTATGGACCTCTTGAATTACCATGGTCGTTTTATATTGTCTAATTGTTTAGTTTAGTTTTGTTTCATATAGTTTAATATTGTTTAGTTTAGTTTAGTTTGGATTGGTTTGGCTTGGTTTAGCTTACAACATGAAAACAAGCCCATCATCCTACCAAGTCTACGCCGACCGTTGGTCACCCGTACACATTAGTTCTGTTGTATCCCACTTTCTTATCCACTCCCTATACATTAGGAGCAATTGTATAGAGGCCAAATTACATACAAACCCACACATCTGTGGGATGTGGGAGAAAATCGGATCACCCAGAAGAAACCCATGCGGTTTCAGGGAGAATGTGCAAACTCCACACAGATAACATCCAAGGTCAGGATCAAACTGTATATCTCTGGCACTGTAATTTAGTTATCTGATTTTGATCACTGTTCTAGACCAGTAACTCAGCTACAATATGATGCAAAGCAGACAGTAACAATGTATTAATGTTACTGACAGTCAAGTCAAGATTCAAGATTCAAGAGAGTTTATTGTCATGTGTCCCAGATAGGACAATGAAATTCTTGCTTTGCTTCAGCACAACAGAATATAATAGGCATAAATAAATACAGAACAGATCAGTGTGACCAAATACCATTGTATATATACATACATAAATAAGCGGATAAAGTGCAATGGGCTATTAATGTTCAGAGTTTTGTTTGAGTTGAGTTTAATAGCCTGATGGCTGTGGGGAAGTAGCTATTCCTGAACCTGGATGTTGCAGATTTCAGGCTCCTGTACCTTCTACCTGAATGAAGCGGGGAGATGAGTGTGTGGCCAGGATGGTGTGGATCCTTGATGATGCTGGCAGTCTTTTTGAGGCAGCGACTGTGATAGAGCCTCTCGATGGTAGGGAGGTCAGAGCCGATGATGGACAGGGCAGTGTTTACAACTTTTTGCAGTCTTTTCCGCTCCTGTGCGCTCAAGTTGCCGAACCAAGCCACGGTACAACCGGTCAGCATGCTCTCTACTATGCACCTGTAGAGGTTCGAGAGAGGCCTCCTTGACATACCGACTCTCCGTAATCTTCTCAGGAAGTAGAGGCGCTAATGAGCTTTCTTTATAATTGCATCAGTATTCTTGGACCAGGAGAGATCTTCTGAGATATGCACACCCAGGAATTTGAAGCTCTTGATCCTCTCCTCCATTGACCCATTAATATAAACGGGACTATGGGTTCCCCATCCTACCCCATCCAAAATCCACAATCAGTTCCTTGGTTTTGCCAGGATATTGTGCCGGCACCATTTGGTCAAACGGTCGATCTTACTTCTATACTGACTCACCTTCATCAGTGATACGTCCCACAACAGTGGTGTCGTTGGCGAAGTTGATGATGGAGTTCGCACCATGAACGGCTACACAGTCATGAATATAGAGTAAGTACAGCAGGGGGGTGAGCACGCAGCCTTGAGGTGCTCCCGTGCTGATTGTTATCGAGGCTGACACATGTCCAGCAATACGGACAGACTGTGGTCTGTGAATGAGGAAGTCGAGGATCCAATTGCAGAGGGATGCGCAGAGATCCAGTTCTGAGAGTTTGATAACCAGCTTGGAGAGGATTGTTCTATTAAATGCCAAGCTGCAGTCAATGAATAACAGCCTGACATATGAGTTTTTGTTGTCCAAGTGGTCCAGAGCGGAGTGGAGAGCCAGCGAGGTCGCATCCACCATTGATCTGTTGTGGCGGCAAACGAACCGCAATGGGTCCAGGTTTTTGTCGAGGTAGGAGTTGATTTGCGCCATGATCAACCTCTCAAAGCACTTCATCACCTCCGATGTTAGTGCCACTGGACGATAGTCATTGAGGCACGTCACTTTGCTCTTCTTGGGCACCGGTATAATTGATGCCCTTTTAAAGCAGGTGGGAACCTCAGATCTCAGAAGTGAGAGGTTGAAAATGTCCGTAAAAACTCCAGCCAGTTGGTCCGCACAGGTTTTTAGAACACGACTGGGTATGCCATCAGGTCCAGGCGCTTTCCGAGGGTTCACCTCTCGGAAGGATTTTCTGACGTCGACCTCTGTGACCGTGACCGAAATACCATCACAGCAAATGGGGGCTCGAGAAGGCACATCGGTGTTCTCCCTATCAAAGCGTGTGTAAAACACATTGAGCTCGGTAGGGAGTGATGTTTCACTGACGTGTGCTGCCTCCTGATTTCGCCTTGTAGGAGGTGATTGCATTCAGGCCCCGCCACAGCTGTCGAACATCCGTCTCATTTTCCAGCTTGGAGCAGAAGTCCCATTTGGCCTTTTTGATGGCCTTACTATGGTCATATCTGGACTCCTTGTAGTCCTCGGTATCTTCTGTAACGACTGTGGCCTATACATTCAGGTCCGTTGCCGAGACCCTGAACATTGCTCAGTCTACAGACTCCAAACAGTCCTGTAGTTGTTCCTCTGCCCCCAGACCAACTGGACTCATATTTCCCCCCGCAGACCAACTCGGTACTGTCCTCACCTCTGGGGGTGCGCTCTTTAATTGCTGCCTGTAGGCAGGAAGAAGCAGCACTGCGGTATGGGGTGGTAAAGAAAGCCTTTGGTGTGCTGGCCTTTATAAATCAGAGCATTGAATATAGGAGTAGGGAAGTAATGTTAAAATTGTACAAGGCATTGGTAAGACCAATTCTGGAGTATGGTGTACAATTTTGGTCGCCTAGTTATAGGAAGGATGTCAACAAAATAGAGAGAGTACAGAGGAGATTTACTAGAATGTTGCCAGGGTTCCAGCAACTATGTTACAGAGAAAGGTTGAACAAGTTAGGTCTTTATTCTTTGGAGCACAGAAGGTTAAGGGGGGACTTGATTGAGGTCTTTAAAATGATGAAAGGGATAGACAGAGTTGACGTGGATAAGCTTTTCCCATTGAGGGTAGGGAAGATTCAAACAAGAGGGCATGACATGAGAATTAAGGGACAGAAGTTTAGGGGTAACGTGAGGGGGAACTTGTTTACTCAGAGGGTGGTGGCTGTGTGGAATGAGCTTCCAGCAGAAGTGGTGGAGGCAGGATCGATTTTAACATTTAAGAGTAAAGTGGATAGGTATATGGACGTGAAGGGAATGGAGGGGTATGGTCTGAGTGCAGGTAGATGGGACTAGGGGAAAACAAATGGTCGGCACGGACTGGAGGGGCCGAGAGGGCCTGTTTCCTTGCTGTAATTGTTATATGGTTGTTATATTATATGGTTGTATGGTCGGATTCACCGAAGTGAGGGCGAGGGATAGAGCAATGGGCATCCTTGATGGTGGTGTAGCTGTGGTTGAGGATGTTTGGTCCTCTGGTGCAGCAGGAGACATGTTGGTGGAAGTTGGGGAGTGATTTCTTTAGGTTTGCTTTGTTGAAGTCCCCAGCTATGGTGGTAAACGCCTCGGGGTAAGACGTCTGGTGTTTGTTGACCACGGCATGCAGCTCCTCCAGTGCCAGATGGACGTCTGCCTAGGGTGGGATGTAGACCACGGTCAGGATGATGGAGGTGAATTCCCTCTGAAGGTAGAAGGGACGGCACTTCACCGCCAGATGTTCAAGGTGTGGAGAGCAGGAGTTGGACAGGACTGCCACGTCTGAGCACCACGCATAGTTCTTTTCTTTTAACATCTTTTTATTCATTTTTTTCAAAAGCAAAAACAAGACAATAACAAAATAATGATAAACATAACAATGATATTGATACATAGGGATCAGGGTTACATTAATGGCAGGTATAACCTAAATATGAGTCCAGTGTCAAAATACACATTGAATATAGACCTCCCGGTCTCTATGTAAATATAGTTAAGTGTTTAAAAGTGAACTTATATATATAAAAACAAAAAGATAAAAAGAAAAGAAAAAAAACAAAAAAACAAAAACCCCCCTAAACTAGAAAAAAAGCAAAACAGAATCTGAGCTGTAAAGAATTGCAACAATTTAAGTCCCTGTTTGTTGTCAAGCCCGTTCCACCGTATAAAGTTAAAATAATTACAATAGCTTAACCCAGGCTACAAATATTTTGCCAAATCCAAATCTCTCCATGACTCTGAACAAATATGGCCACTCCACTCGATCAAATGCCTTCTCCGCGTCCAAAGAGATAACAGCCTCTGGGCGCGGAGAAGCACTGGGCGAATAGACCACGCTGGCCAATCGACGGATATTAGAAAAGGAATGACGATTTTTAATGAAACCTGTTTGATCTTCTGAGATTATTTTGTGAAGTTGGCATTCTAAACGGCAAGCCAGCGCCTTCGCCAAATTTTTACATCCACATTCAAAAGTGAGATGCGGCGGTATGATCCACATTGAGTCGGATCCTTGTCTTTTTTAAGTAGAAGTGAAATAGAAGCCTGTGAAAGAGTGGGGGGTAATGAACCTTTTTTCCAAAGATTTTTCAAACATTTCTAAAAGAACAGGTGTGAGCTTATCCTTAAATTTCTTATAAAATTCTAATGGGTAGCCGTCAGGGCCAGGGGTTTTACCACTCTGCATTGCCATAATGGCATTATTAATCTCTTCCTGCCCAAGGGGTTGGTCTAGATTTTCTACGTCTTCTAATTCCAGAGTGGGTATTTCCAAATCGTCTAAGAAAGTTTCCATATTCATAGTATCCAAGGGGAATTCTGAGGTGTAAAGAGAAGAATAAAAGGCTGTGAAAGTATTGTTTATTTCTTTTGGATTGCTTGTTATGTCTTGGTGTATGTCTCTTATCTGAGGAATAAGCCGTGACGCGGATTGACGTTTCAGTTGGTGAGCCATAAGCCGGCTCGCCTTATCACCATATTCATAATAAAGACCACGAGTCCGGAGAATTAGTTGTTCTGTTTGATTAGTAGATAAAAGATTGAATTTCATTTGTAAATCAGCCCGGCCTTTGTATAATTGGGTGGTGGGTGCTTCGGAATATTGCCTATCCAGGGTCAAGATGGATTTTAACAGGGTTTCCATTTCATTCTTACTTTCTTTATTGGCGTATGAAGTATAAGATATGATTTGACCTCTTAAGTAGGCTTTTAAAGTTTCCCAAATTAAAGAACAGGATACGGACTCAGTTTTATTAATTTCAAGGAATGTGTCTATGTTAGCCGACATAACATGGCAAAATATTTGTCGCCTGGGTTAAGCTATTATATCATTCACCCTTAGCATGTACACAGACAAATTATTTGCGATCTGATTATTTTCAATTAACACATGGCACTCGTCAAGGCTGCCCACTGTCTCCGCTTCTTTTTGCCATTGCAATTGAGCCTCTCTCTATCACACTTAGGTCAACTACATTATTCCAGGGCATTAGGAGAGGAAACAGGGAACATTGTGTGTCTCTATATGCTGATGACCTCCTTCTTTATGTGAGCGACCCTATAGCCAGTAGCCCTGCAATTGTGTCCTTGTTGGATCAGTTTGGGACTTTTTTTCTGGCTATAAACTAAACCTCCAAAAAAAGCAACTGCTTTCCCATCAACTTAGCCCTACAGATCCAACAGGAAACCCTGCCCTTTCCCATATCTCAAGAAGGGTTGTATATTTAGGAATACACATCACCCGCTTTTTCACATCCCTGTTTGCAGCTAACTACATGCCTCAAGTTAGCCAAATGAAGGATGACTTTGAGAGATGGCGTAGTCTGCCACTCACTATGGCTGGGAGAGTGCAGTCAGTGAAGACTTCCCAGATTTCTTTACTTGTTCCAATGTTTGCCGGTTTTCCTACCCAAGTCATTTTTTAACTCAGTTAGCCAATCTATAACCTACTTTATATGGGGTAACAAGGTTCCAAGGGTCAATAAGTGTACTCTCCAAAGAGATCGTGAAATAGGTGGACTGGGCCTTCCTAGCTTTATTAATTATTACTGGGCAACCAATATCCAAAAGATATTACTCTGGCTCCACCGACCAGATACAGACTGGTGTCTGCTTGAATCACAATCCTGTTACTCCTCGTCTCTCCCAGCTTTAGTATATTCCTCCCTGCCATTGAAACCCTCTAGATTTACATCCAACCCTGTCGTACTATCAACCATCAAAATTTTTAACCAATTTTGTTGCCATTATAAGCTTACATCAGCTTCAGTTCTGGGTCCCATTCACAGTAACCATTTATTCCCCCCCTCTACACTTGACTCAACCTTTCGACAGTGGGGTTTGAATGGTCTTATGTCCATTAAGGATTTATACACTAACAACATATTTGATAGTTTCCACTACCTACACAAAAAACATGGCCTCCCACATAATCATTTCTTTAAATATCTTCAGGTTCGCCACTTTGTCATGAAACAATTTCCTTCTTTTCCTGATCTCCCTCCTGTCACAGTGTTGGATAAACTCACTCTTACCTTTGCAAATAAAGGACTGATCTCTGCAATATATTCTTGATTGATGCATTTAGGAGATCAAAACCTGAACAAAGTTAAAGCTAGGTGGGAGGATGACCTTGGTATGAATCTGTCTGAGGAATGCTGGACAGAAGCGCTGAAAAAAGTCCACTCCTCGTCATCATGTGCTAGATAGGGGCTCATACAATTTAAAGTTTTACACAGGGTTCATTTAAGCAAAGCCAGGCTTGCTAACATATATCCAGGGATGGACGCTGGCTGTGACAGGTGCTCATTCTCTCCAGCCAATCTAGCTCATGCATTCTGGTCTTGCCCCAAACTTGTTAACTACTGGGCAGTGGTTTTTAAAACCATTAGTGAAGTCCTTGGGATGACAGTGAGACCTTGCCCGCTTGTAGCTGTATTTGGTGTAGCAGATAAAACCTTGGGTTTAAATACAACCCAGTCTGATATCATTACATTTACATCACTTTTGGCCTGTAGGAGAATCTTGCTGGTCTGGAAATCTAACACTCCTCCATCTGCCGCTGCTTGGCTGGAAGACGTCATGTTTTTTTTAAGGTTAGAAAAGATTAAATTCACATTGAGGGGGTCTGTGAAAAAGTTTTATTTGAATTGGGAACCCTTTTTATCATACTTTGAGGGTCTAAAGGAACTACCTCAGAGACTCCAACCCCAAGCACCTTCTGATCTGGAGATTCTCCCGCCTGGATCCCCTAGGAAACTGGAGACTCCAAACTCATGTGCGCGAAGCGCGAAGTCCCTTGCGGCCGGGGTCCAGGGCCCGCTTAAGGACCCTGGAAGCTCTAGGGTTCTAGATGCTCTCTGGTGCTATTTTAGGCTTATTTTTGAGACACAAAGCCAGGGCGGGAGAAATTAAATCTCAAGCGGGAGAGCGGGAGATTTTGCGAAAATGGCCTTTCGGAGGGAGATCTCCCGCCGAAAGCGGGAGAGTTGGAGTCACTGCTACCTGTTGACTGAGGGCACTTGACATTAAGTGGGGATCTGCCTTTATTCTGTTTTGTTACTTTATTATTGTTAAAAAGTGCATTTAATTTTTGTGATATATTTGGATTGTGAAAAAATAAGCTGCCAAAGGGCGTTTAGGGAGGGTGGGTTAGGATTATTTTGTTTATATTATTATTATTATTATTATTATTTATAAAAAACAAAATGGAGGAAAATGTAATGCTATACATCAGATGTACTGTGAATTTTTTTCCCCCTCCAATAAAAAACTATTAATTAAAAAAATTAATAAATAAAAATAATTATTATAACAGTTGGAGAGGGGACAATTTATGTCGAATGAAAATGTTGAATAAATCTTCCCCAAGTCCTATCAAATTTAACCAAGGGTTTGACAATGTCACTCCTAATTTTTCCTAAATTTAAATATGAGTACCAATGGAGTGTGGTCGGAGGATTAGAGTCCTTCCATTTAAATAAAATAGATCTTCTGGCAATTAATGTGGTAAAAGCTATCAGCCGTTGGGTGGAATGGGACAGATAAATATAATCTAACATTGGTAGCCCAAAAATTGCAGTAATAGGATGAGGTTGTAAATCAATACCTAAAACTACAGAAATAGTATCAAAATTGTATTTCCAATATTTTTTCAAAAGTGGGCTGGACCAAAACATATGAGTCGATGTTGAGTTGACCATGAGGCAGACGCCCCCTCCTCTCCCTTTCTCAGATGCCTGCATTCGGTCCATACGGTGGATGGAGAACCATTCAGGCTGGACCACTGCGCCTGGGGAGCTGGCGAGCCATGTCTATGTGAAACAAAACACAGAGCATTCCCTCAGCTCCCTTTGATAATGCAGCCTTGCCCTTAAGTCCTCCACTTCATGTTTTCAAGTGACTGTACGTTGGCCAGTAGGATAGTAGGGAGAGACAATAGACATTAGACAATAGACAATAGGTGCAGGAGTAGGCCATTTGGTCCTTCCAGCCAGCACCGGCATTCAATGTTATCATGGCTGATCATCCCCAATCAGAACCCCATTCCTGCCTTCTCCCCATATCCCCTGACTCCGCTATTTTTAAGAGCCCTATCTAGCTCTCTCTTGAAAGCATCCAGAGAACCTGCCTCCACCACCCTCTGAGGCAGAGAATTCCACGGACTCACCACTCTCGATGAGAAAAAGTGTTTCTAAATGGCTTACTCCTTATTCTTAAACTGTGGCCCCTGGTTCTGGAAGGGTGGGCTGAAGTCCCCTCCGCTTCAGTCTTACTTGTAGTCCTGCCCGACGGCCATGTTTCCATACTCCATGGAGCCCTCCTCGGTGTTTAAAGGTAGAGTACTTATGGGTCTCCGCGAGGTCCGGGAATCCCCTGAGATCGGGGATTCCCTTACAGTCGGCATCTCCAGCATCGTTGCTGCTGGGAGATCCTGCCCGACGGCCTCGATTCCTGACTCCATAAAGGACTCCCCGGTGTTTACAGGTAAGGTTATTACTGTACCTGCGTGCCTCCGCGAGGTCGGGAATTCCCCTCCGATCTGGGATTCACTTACCATCGCTAACATCGGGAGTTTGCTGTAGCGTTAATGCATTTATATGTGTTAGCAGCACACTACTTACAGCGTTGATTTCAGTGGATTCTCTGATGCAGGTGAGTTCAAAAATACTGTATTTCATTATTTTGTTCGTTGTGCCATTCGCAACATTTCGCCGCAGGTAGGTGCCATCTTTTTCCAAGTCAAGTCAAGTCAAGAGAGTTTATTGTTATGTGCCCCAGATAGGACAATGACATTCTTGTTTGCTGCAGCACAACAGAATATAGTAAGCATAAATACAGAACAGTTCAGTGTGTCTATATAGCATAGATCACATATATACACATAAATAAACAGATAAAGTGCAAGAGGCTGTTATAGTTCAGAGTTTGTTTGATGGCGAATTTAATAGCCTGATGGTTGTGGGGAAGAAGCTGTTCATGAACCTGGATGTACCAGATTTCAGGCTCCTGTACCTTCTACCCGATGGCAGCAGAGAGATGAGTGTGGTCAGGATGGTGTGGGTCCTTGATGATGCTGGCAGCCTTTTTGAGGCAGCGACTGCGATAGATCCCTTCGATGGTGGGGAGGTCAGAGCCGAGGATGGACTGGGCAGTGGTCACAACTTTCTGCATTCTTTTCCACTCCTGGATGCTCAAGTTGCCGAACCAAGCCACGATGCAACCGATCAGCATGCTCTCTACTGTGCACCTGTAGAAGTTTGAGAGAGTCCTCTTTGACATACCAACTCTCCATAATCTTCTCAGGAAGTAGAGACACTAATGTGCTTTCTTTATAATTGCATCAGTGTGCTGGGACCAGGAAAGATATTCAGAAACATGCACGCCGAGGAATTTGAAGTTCTTGACCCTTTCCACCTTAATATAAATGGGATTGTGGGTCCCTATCCTACCCCTTCCAAAGTCCACAATCAGTTCCTTGGTTTTGCTGGTGTTGAGGGCCAGGTTATTGTGCTGGCACCATTTGGTCAATCGGCCGATCTCACTTCTATACTCTGACTCGTCACCATCAGTGATTCGTCCCACAACAGTGGTGTCGCCGGCGAACTTGATGATGGAGTTCGCACTATGACTGGCTACGCAGTCATGAGTATAGAGTGAGTAAAGCAAGGGTTTGAGCACGCAGCCTTGAGGTGCTCCCATGCTGATTGTTATTGAGGATGACACGTTTCCACCAAAACTGACAGACTGTGGCCTGTGGATGAGGAAGTCTGGAATATTCGTTGGCCATATTTAAGAGGGAGTTGGATGTGGCCCTTGTGGCTGAAGGGATCAGGGGGTATGGAGAGAAGGCAGGTACAGGATACTGAGTTGGATGATCAGCCATGATCATATTGAATGGCGGTGCAGGCTTGAAGGGCCGAATGGCCTGCTCCTGCACCTAATTTCTATGTTTCTATGTTTCTATATTCAACCTCCAATAACTGATAGGCTCATCATGTAATTAGTTTAGCTACTTCCCAGCTCCACGCCACACCCTGCCGCTGTGCACGTCTTTCTTTCCACTCCCCAAGCCCCCATCACTCAATCCCTTTCCCCTCTTCCAACTCCTCCACCTGCTCATCACCCACATCTTCATTTGCCGGATCTTGCATTTTTCTTTCTTCTCCACCATTCCCTTCTACTTACCATCCCTCCTTCTGGTTCAATTTTTCACACCCCACCTACCTATTTTATCGAGTAATGAAAGGCCTAATGGAGTGGATGTGGAAAGTAGGTTTCCAGTACTGGGAAAGTTGAGGACCAGAGGGCATGGCCTTTAAAGTACTCAAAGTACCTTTAGAATGGAGGTGAGGAGGGATTGCTTTAGCCAGAGGGTGGGGAATCTGTGCAATTCCTTGCCGCAGACGTCTGTGGAGGCCTTTTTTAAAGTGGAGATTGATAGCTTCCTGACTAGTTAAGGCATCAAAGGTTACAGGGAAAAGGCAGGCGAATGGGGTTGAGAATGAAAAAATAGATGAGCCATGATTGAATGATGGAGCAGTCTTGATGAGCTGAATGGCCATATTCTGCTCTTATGTCTGATGATCATCAGATTCCATGATGTGCACCATTTTGTCTAGTCCACATCACCTCCATTCTTGGTTAATAGCTCTACTCTTCCCTCCTTTACCTAAGAGTAATGATGGCTACCTATGGTAATTTTTGGAGTACTTTCACACTACTGTTTCTTTGAATAGTTCAATTCAATTCAATTCAATTCAATTCAACTTTAATGTCATTGCACAGATACAAGTATGGGTACAACAAAATGCAGTTTAGTGACAGTACGAAGTGATAGCAATATATAGGTAAATACAGATAAATAAATACAGATGTGGAAATCTATCGGCGGGACTCCGAGTTCAGCAGTGCGATGGTGTTATTATAGAAGCTGCTCCTCATCCTGCTGGTGCGGTACCTGAGGCTCCTGTACCGCCTCCCCGATGGTAAGGAGGGCAAACAGTCCATGGTTAGGGTGGGAGGGGTCCTTGATGATCTTCCCAGCCCGTCTCAGACACCGTTTTCGGTGGAGGGCATCCATGGCAGGGAGCGGGGCACCGATGATGTGCTGGGCGGTGTTCACCACCCGTTGTAGTGCCTTCCTGTCTGCTATGGTGCAACTGCTGTACCATACCGTAAAGCAGGTGGTCAGGATGCTTTCAATGGTGCATCGGTAGAAGTTGGTCAGGATCTGAGGGGACAGGTGGGCTTTTTTGAGCCTCCTCAGGAAGTAAAGGCGCTGCTGCGCCTTTTTGATCAGCTTGGAGGTGTTGAGGGACCAGGACAGGTCCTCCGAGATGTGTACCCCGAGGAATTTGTAGTTGGAGACCCGCTCCACCTCAGTCCCGTTTATATGGATGGGGGTGTGTCTGCCCCCTCTGTTCTTCCTGAAGTCGACAATGATCTCCTTCGTCTTCTGGGAGTTGAGGACGAGGTTATTATCGGCACACCAGGTTGTCAGGTGCTGGACCTCCTCCCTGTAGGCTGACTCGTCGTTGTCGCTGATCAGTCCTACCACCGTGGTGTCATCGGCAAATTTTATGATGGCGTTGGAGCCATACTTAGGGATGCAGTCATGGGTGAAGAGAGAGTAGAGGAGAGGACTGAGCACACAGCCCTGTGGCACGCCAGTGTTCAGTGTTATAGTGGAGGAGGTGAGGTTGTTGATCCTAACAGACTGTGGTCTGTTAGTGAGGAAATCCAGTGTCCAATTGCAGAGGGGAGATGCCAAGACCACTGAGTTTGGTGATCAAGCTAGCGGGTATGACAGTGTTAAAGGCGGAGCTGAAGTCAATGAACAGCAACCTGATGTAGGTGTTATTACTGTCCAGGTGGGTCAGGGCAGAGTGTAGGGCCGCCAATATGGCGTCCTCTGTAGACCTGTTGGTCCGGTAGGCAAACTGATGGGGGTCCAGTGTGGGGGGGAGGCTGGCTTTGAGGTGAGCCAAGATCAGCCGCTCGAAGCACTTGGCTATGACAGGGGTGAGTGCCACTGGTCGGAAATCGTTGAGACTCCCTGTCGCTGATTGTTTGGGCACTGGCACAATGGTAGATGTCTTGAGGCAGGTGGGGACGACACCCTGGGCCAGTGACAGATTGAAAATGTCAGTGAGGACCAGGGATAGTTGTCCAGCACATGCCCTGAGCACCCGCCCGGGGATGCCATCGGGGCCGGCAGCTTTGTGCTCATTCACCTTGCTCAGTGCATCTTGTACAGCAGAGGTGGAGAGACTGAGGGGTTGTTCATGCGGGGGTGGAGCAACTTTGATGGCTGGAGTTTTGTTATCCCGGTCAAAGCGGGCGTAGAAATGGTTTAGCTCGTCAGGAAGGGATGCATTGTCTGGGGGGGGGGGGGGGGTTATTTGGAGAAGAGCCCAGCAATATCTATCTTCTATCTACATCTATATCTATCTATATATACTATTACTAAAACTCTCATCTTGTCCTTTTCCGCTTTTTTTCCCTTTCCCTTTTTTAAAATTGCGCAAAAACGGTACCCTATATCGCTAGGATTTATCGCCACCTTACTCACCGTTCTCCTCTGCTCGAAGTGCACCAAGTTTTGTTCCGATCGGTGGAATATTACAAAGGTTATGAAGGTTTAAAAATCGTAAGAGCAGCAGATTGGTCTTCTCGCCTGTCAGTCACCATGAAGGTAACGCCCCTTCCGGCACCCGCTGTCAATCACCGGGGCGAGGAGAATAAATACTCGGAGGCGGGGTTGAGTCCAGAGTCCGTGAGTGAGAGAGTCCAGAGTCCGTGAGTGAGGGAGTCCAGAAGCCGTGAGTGAGTGAGCCCAGCCCCCCAAGCCACCCAGCCCGAGATCCGCTGGGCTGGCCAGCCCGAGAGCCGCCCAGCCCGAGAGCCGCCCAGCCCGAAAGCCGTCCGGCCCAAGAGCCGCCCAGCCGCCAAGCACGAGAGACCCCACACAACCCCTCCCCCCCCCCCCCCCCCCCACACAAACCCTTCCTGCCCACAACCCCTCCCCCACCACCATCCCTCCCCCCACAAACCCTCCACCCAAAACCCATCCCCCCTACAAACCCTCCCCCCCCACAACCCCTCCCCCCTAACCATATTCTTGTTTTCACCGGCTTAATTGATTGGCAGACCTGCTCAGGAAAACAGGTGTCAAACACTGGGCACTGATTGGCTGTTCCTCATTAGCTCTGACAAAAGTTCACATCAGGGAAGACAAACAGGATCTCTCTGGAGGAATTATATAACTACTAGATGAAAGTGCAGCATGCTGAAAACTTGAAGTCTATTGGGAGTGTGTGCCGCACCATTCTCTACTTCTCTATACACAATTCAGGTCGGGTGACAGGAAAAGGAAAATTCACAAAAATACAGAAACCTCCAATCCTGTAAAAGGCTGAAACTATAATCAATAACTACTGATAATAATAATTCTGATTAATGTTTATGTTTATCTGATTTGGGAGAGGGGGATTCAAAAAGTCCCATTATTAAAAGATATGCAGCTTTACTGGCTGATCAACATGATTTCTTACTCTGGAACTGACGATTCTTAAAATTCTTAAAATTAGATTCTTAAAATCTGCTACAGTAGATTTGAAATTGAAAAGTTGTCAGTAGATAATGAGGACACGGACATTTTTCATTTAGAGATTCGAAAGGCTTTCCACTTGGTACCGAAAAGAAAAACAAAATCAGGTGCCTTAAGCACCCTGAACCTTTAGGGGATTGAATCATCTGATAGTTGTTACTTGTCCAAATAAAAGCATTAAACCGGAGCCTGAATAATCATGACTGCATTTCTGCTGTTGACAGATTATTTTCAGTAACAACCAGCAATCCTCAGAAGAATAAGATACATTAAACAAACAAAGGCAACTGAATGTAGTTGCTCTCGAAATATTCAATGGAAATTTGGAAATAAAATTTCCTACTTAATCACAGAACCATGCTAAGAAATTACCTCTATAGCTGAATGAAAATCAATATTGGATCTTGAGCCTCATTTGAATTAACGCTGTGTTGTGGATCCCCATTGCACATCATAATGCAGCACACTTGCATTAATGAAGCAGATTCAAATGTTTTTTTTAATTCTCTTGTTCAGTGTGGATGAATTATTGCCCTGAGATTTCACAGATTTGGCTAGACGAAAGGAAGATTCTACACATGAGCACGCGTGCTGAGCCAATAAAACTAAATTGGCTCACTGAGATATTTTAAGTCTTCCGTGACCAAGGCCTCAAAAGGTCTATGGAAAGCTGTTGGCTGATTGGTGCATTGGAAAGACTATCAAATACCCTGAAAACATTGTCAAGGAGCACATAGAAAGCTAGTGCCTCGTGTCATGCCTTTATACCCATCCCATCACCGTAGAACAGAGGTTATTTCCACTAGCACACCTTTGAAATCCACCATTATGTCACTTCTAATGGCCAAAATCATAGCTTCCATTGCAGCGCAAACATCTTGCAAAAGTTTGTTATGCAGTACATTCTCAGACTGATACCATAGTGGCTCTGGATTAGTGATGCTCAACATTCAATCTACAGATGCAGATGTCTAGTTGCTTTTTTCCAGCCTCTGACATGGGATAGTTGTGACATTCCCACAAACTGAAATCTTTAACAAATCAAACCATAGTACGATATAACAAACCTCTCCACTGGCTCTCACCTGGACATTCTTATTAGTGACTGAACGGCAACAGACATACATGTTGCCCGGGTTCCAGCAACTATGTTACAGAGAAAGGTTGAACAAGTTAGGTCTTTATTCTTTGGAGCGCAGAAGGTTAAGAGGGGACTTGATTGAGGTGTTTAAAATGATGAAAGGGATAGACAGAGTTGACGTGGATATGTTTTTCCCATTGAGGGTAGGGAAGATTCAAACAAGAGGGCATGACATGAGAATTAAGGGACAGAGGTTTCGGGGTAACGTGAGGGGGATCTTCTTTACTCAGAGGGTGGTGGCTGTGTGGAATCAGCTTCCAGCAGAAGTGGTGGAGGCAGGATCGATTTTAACATTTAAGAGTAAAGTGGATAGGTATATGGACATGAAGGGAATGGAGGGGTATGGTCTGAGTGCAGGTAGATGGGACTAGGGGAAAACAAATGGTCGGCACGGACTGGAAGGGCCGAGAGGGCCTGTTTCCGTGCTGTAATTGTTATATGGTTATATGGTTATACATGGCTAGCTCCTTCCATCTTCGTGATCTCTCAGAAGTCTCTCCATCTAAATAAGTCACTATGTAAAAATACATCTAACATGCATTCTAAATTATATCGTTGGTTTGGACACGGAATACAAAAAAATTACCTTTGGTTATTGTACAAAATTAAAACAACTTTCTGAATAGTGAGTCTAGTAGTTACATTTTATACAGATCAATAGTTGAATGGTACTTTATTGTAACATGTACCTTATATACAGTGAAATTCCTCTTTTGCATATAGTTCAGTAAAGATCTTTACGTAGGCACAATCATACTTAAGTACAAGAGCTTAATAATAGTAGATTCCGCTGAGGCAGTACATAAGAATAACCATTTCCAACCCCATCTTGTATCATTCAGGTTCAAAATTGTTCAAAGAAAAAGTAGTCCTAACAGCCATAAAGGTCCTTTATCCTGACAGCGGCACTGTGTTGGAGTTGCAGGGGTCAGATAGGCCGGATGATTTTGTCCATGTCCTCCACCACTGGTCAGCCGCTCCATACCACCACAGGACTCGTCCAAACCGCCATGGCAGTTCTCACCATCTGCAGCTTCCTTTGTTCTAGTAGTTTAAAATTACCAAACCAGGCTAAGATGCAACCATAGAATACTCACCATACACCTGAATAAGTTCAATAGAGTATTCAGCAACATGCTGAATCTCCTCAAACTGCTGAGGAAGTAGGACCTTTGGTTAGATATCTTCGTAATTGCATCAATGTTCTGAGCCCAGGATAGAACATCAGAGATGTGTATGCTAAGGAAGTTCAAACTGGTGACTCTATTCACTCCTGTCCCGCTGATGAAGATAGTTGCATTGTCTGTTGGCTTTGCCTTCCTGAAGTCAACAATTAGCTCCTTGGTCTTGCTATCATTGAGAGCATATTGTTATTCTGCACCATTTAACCAGATCTTCCTCCTATATTCCTAAAAGTTTCTCTACTTAGAGAGGTTGGTTGCGATGCTTCAGTAATGACCTTGCACAACCCTCATTACAATCCCACCTTGCCCATTATCTTTCTCCTGTAGTTTGACTCATTTCTACTCGATATTGATGGTGTTTTTGGTGAATTTAAAGATGGCTTTGGAACTGTGTGGGGCTACGCTGCCCTTATGGTATGCTGCCCATGTTTTTAAAATGCTGTCATGAGGATAAAGAGAGTAGAGCAGGAGACTGAGTATGTAGCCTTAAAGTGCAGCTCTGCTGATAGTCAGTGAAAATGAGGTATTCTGGTCAATTTGTACCAATTGAGGTCTGCCAACAAAGAGGTTTAGGATTCAGATGCATTGGGAAGAGTAGAAACACAGTTCTCTGAATGTAACGATACACCTGGATGAGATGGTGGTGTTAGACGCTGAACTGTAGTCGATGTATGTATTCTTGTTGTGACATATATCATAGAAACATAGAAACATAGAAATTAGGTGCAGGAGTAGGTCATTCAGCCCTTCGAGCCTGCACCGCCATTCAATATGATCATGGCTGATCATCCAACTCAGTATCCCGTACCTGCCTTCTCTCCATACCCTCTGATCCCCTTAGCCACAAGGGCCACATCTAACTCCCTCTTAAATATAGCCAATGAACTGGCCTCAACTACCATCTGTGGCAGAGAGTTCCAGAGACTCACCACTCTGTGTGTGAAAAAAGTCTCTCTCCTCTCGGTCTTAAAGGGTTTCCCCCTTATCCTTAAGCTGTGACCCCTTGTCCTGGACTTCCCCAACATCGGGAACAATCTTCCTGCATCTAGCCTGTCCAACCCCTTAAGAATTTTGTAAGTTTCTATAAGATCCCCTCTCAATCTCCTAAATTCTACAGAGTATAAACCGAGTCTATCCAGTCTTTCTTCATAAGACAGTCCTGACATCCCAGGAATCAATCTGGTGAACCTTCTCTGCACTCCCTCTATGGCAATAATGTCCTTCCTCAGATTTGGAGACCAAAACTGTACGCAATACTCCAGGTGTGGTCTCACCAAGACCCTGTACAACTGAAGTAGAACCTCCCTGCTGCTATACTTAAATCCTTTTGCTATGAAAGCTAACATACCATTCGCTTTTTTCACTGCCTGCTGCACCTGCATGCCTACTTTCAATGAGTGGTGTACCATGACACTCAGGTCTCGCTGCATCTCCCATTTTCCTAATCGGCCACCATTTAGATAATAGTCTGCTTTCCTGTTTTTGCCACCAAAGTGGATAACCTCACATTTATCCACATTATACTGCATCTGCCAAACATTTACCCACTCACCCAGCCTATCCAAGTCACCTTGCAGTCTCCTAGCATCCTCCTCACAGCTAACACTGCCCCCCAGCTTAGTGTCATCTGCAAACTTGGAGATATTGCCTTCAATTCCCTCATCCAGATCATTAATATATATTGTAAGTAGCTGGGGTCCCAGCACTGAGCCCTGCGGTACCCCACTAGTCACTGCCTGCCATTGTGAAAAGGACCCATTTACTCCTACTCTTTGCTTCCTGTTTCCTAGCCAGTTGTCTATCCACATCAATACTGAACCCCTAATGCCGTATGCTTTAAGTTTGTATACTAATCTCTTATGTGTGACCTTGTCGAAAGCCTTCTGGAAGTCCAGATATACCACATCCACTGGTTCTCCCTTATCCACGCTACTAGTTACATTCTCAACAAATTCCACAAGATTCGTCAGACATGATTTACCTTTCGTAAATCCATGCTGACTTTGTCCAATGATTTCACCACTTTCCAAATGTGCTGCTATCCTATCTTTAATAACTGACTCTAGCAGTTTCTCCACTACCGATGTTAGACTAACTGGTCTGTAATTCCCAGTTTTCTCTCTCCCTCCTTTCTTAAAAGGAGGGGTTACATTTGCTACCCGCCAATCCTCAGGAACTACTCCAGAATCTAAAGAGTTTTGAAAGAGTATCACTAATGCAAGCACTATTTCTTGAGCTACTTCCTTAACTACTCTGGGATGCAGCCTATCTGGCCCTGGGGATTTATCGGCCTTTAATCTATTCAATTTACCCAACACCACTTCCCGACTAACCTGAATTTCACTCAATTCCTCCTTTGACCCGCGGTCCCCTGCTATTTCCAGCAGATTATTTATGTCTTCCTTAGTGAAGACGGAACCAAAGTAGTTATTCAATTGGTCCGCCATATCCTTGTTCCCCATGATCAACTCACCCGCTTCTGACTGCAAGGGACCTACATTTGTTTTAACTAATCTCTTTCTCTTCACATATCTATAAAAACTTTTGCTGTCAGTTTTTATGTTCCCTACCAGTTTTCTTTCATAATCTATTTTTCCTTTCCTAATTAAGCCCTTTGACCTCCTCTGCTGGTTTCTGAATTTCTCCCAGTCCTCTGGTATGCTGCTTTTTCTGGCTACTTTGTACGCATCATCCTTTGCTTTGATACTATCCCTGATTTCCCTTGTTATCCACGGATGCACTACCTTCCCCGATTTATTCTTTTGCCAAACTGGGATGAACAATTTTTGTAGTTCATCCATGCAGTCTTTAAATGTCTTCCATTGTATATCCACCGTCAACCCTTTTAGAATTAATTGCCAGTCAATCTTGGCCAATTCACGTCTCATACCCTCAAAGTTACCTTTCTTTAAGTTCAGAACCATTGTTTCTGAATTAACAATGTCACTCTCCATCCTAATGAAGAACTCAACCATATTATGGTCACTCTTGCCCAAGGGGGCACGTACAACAAGACGGCTAACTACCCCTTCCTCATTACTCAAATATCGTCACAAGACGGCTAACTACCCCTTCCTCATTACACAAATATCGTCTATAGTCAATCTATTATAACGGTAGGAAGATTGAAGAGGCATTATTGAGGCAGGAGTTGATTTGCTTCACAACCAACCTCTTGATGCAGAAATTATGTTAGTGTCATTGATTGTAAGTTGTTGAACCATGTTACCTTGTTCTTCTTGGGCAGCCAGAATTATGGATATCCTCTTAAAGCAGGTGAGCACTTCAAACTTCAAAGTGAGAGGTTGGAGATAATGAAAAGTCCAGCCAGTTGGTCCACGTTTGTCATCGGGGAATGTGGGGACTTATTGTTGTTCTCCCTTTCAAAGTAAGCATAGAAAGCATTGAGCTTGTCCAGGCAAAAGGACAAATCCAGTTTTGCTAATTACTGCTTAAACAGTCTTCTATCAATCAACAGCAAAGACAGGTATAGCCACTCACCAATGCTCAGGTTTTATTTTGCCAGAACCAGTTAGCTCTAACCCCATATCAAAACCTCGACCAATGAGTATATTTCCAGAGGTGAGGTGAGAGTTACTGCCCTTGACACCTAGGCTGCCATTGACCAGAAACTCAACTGTACCAGCCACATAAATATTATGGCTACAAGAACAGGTAAGACTGGATATCCTGCAGTTAGTGACAGACTTTCTAACTACCTCAAGCCTTTCCATTTTCTACAAGTCAGAAGCATGATGGAATACTCTCACGTGTAACAATGCATGTGGCTCCAAAACATTCAAAATCCTCAAACCATCAAGATCAAAGCAATCTGCTTGACTGGCACATTTTCACCTTCCTAAATACCCACTTCCACTACCACAGGAAAATTAGCTGCAGTTGTTCCACTTGCAAAATGCACCGTGATTGTAATGGTTCAATATTGAGTAACTTTTGACTGCAACTATTTGGTTTTGAAAGCAGATGACACACAGACAGATCACTCAATCAATGCCAGCTTTATTACAGTTGAAACATTTATATTAACGCATGGTGGATCCCCTTCATGAGTAGGCGACTTCGTCTGCAGTTTGGTTTGCAATTTTCCCTGGCAACACTTGCGACCTGGTTCGAGGGAGAAGTCTCAACTGCAGAAAGTTCCCCCAGCTACTTTATACCCCTTGAATACATACAAGTCAGCACAGCACATTCTTTCATCAATATCTCCTGTTTGTTTCCTGGCTGGCTGATTCTTTATGATATGCATTTTATCTAAACTTCAAAAGCTCAATTGGACAAAAGGCCTGCGGCATCTGATTACCCTGCACAAATGCACAACCGCTTCATTCAGATCCCCCATGCCAATATCTTCCAATTAAAATGACAAATCAATCATCTTATAGCACCCAAGGAATCACTGCTCTAGGTCTATAACTCTTTGGTTATAGGTCTATAGGTCTAGGTCTATTAACTCTTTCCTAACAATAGTTACTTGGCGAAACTGCTCCTAAAGCTGCAAGCTCCTGCACCAAAACGGCATCAGGAAAATGGGCACACCAACATTTGTAAGTTTCTCTTCAAATCATATGGTACATCATTGTGATCCAACAGTGATATCTTTCTTCACCACTATGATGGAGGCAAATCGAGAAAATGGTTTACTACTTCTATCTTGGGGAATTAGAGATTCTCTCCCTCTCTCACTGCCTCTCTCTCTTTCTTTCCCTCACTCCTATTGCCAGGGCCAGATTTACATACAAGCTTCACAAGCTTAAGCTTAGGGCCTCGATATCGAAGGGGGCCTCGGCAGGGCCGTATTTTCCTGAAGGCTTCATAGGCTGAAGCCTAGGGCCTCAAAATCTAGGAGGCCTCCGGCCAAGGTGTATTTTTCTCAGAGTAAAAAAAATCCAGAGAAAAAAAAAATTGGGGGGGGAAAAATTGTGACCATCCCCGCCTGCGCAGTTGGGGGAAGCCGGTGAAGCAGTAGTGACGCAAAATGACGCTGTCTCTCCGCGCATGCGCAGTGGGCCCGGGCGGGTTCAGATCTCCATTTGCACTCCCCACAATCACCTCGATGCCTCGTGTCTACCAAAGATCCTAGGTGTCTACTCCAGGTAAGTAGTGGAATATTGTGTTGCGGGAACGCCCGTTTCTCCGGGCAGGCGGGGGGGGCGGGGCTGCGGTGTCTGCGGCGTGGAGTCGGAGCCTCGCTGCGTCGGAGGAGGGAGGGGGGGATGTGAGAGGGGGAAAGAGGGGGTTGAGACAGGGGAGAGAGAGAGAGGGGAGGGGGAAAGAGAGGTGGAGGGAAAGGGAGGGGGAAGGAGAATGGGGAGAGGGAAAGGGGGATTATCTTTAGTGAGATTGCAAAGTTAAGGTAGGTTTTAGACCAATTATATTTTCTCCTCCATATGAATAATATCAAACAATTGGAACTGCTTTCTTATCCTTGATAACAATACTGAAAAATATGTATTCCATAGTTTGCGACTTTCATTTTGCATAATATTTTTAATGTGCACACACTAACACAGTCGAACAGTAACAGACAATCAAATCAACACACAAAACATTTTCTAAAAAAAGGTTTTATTTACTGCAAAAACTTACAGTATTTTATTTGTAGTGTTTGCATGCTCCTTTATAACATTTTACATAACATTTTACAACTTGATTATTAAAACAAGGACAGCACAATTCTTGATTTTTTTTAAATGTATACAACAATAGCAACAATTGTAAAAAAAATGGATACAACCACTCATTACTCTTGACTCAACCAAAATTATTTCTGAAATATTGGTTGTAAATTTGGTGCAAAAATGCTCAAAAATAAGGCTCAGACTGCGCCAGAGAGCATCTAAAACCCCAGAACTTCCAGGGCCTTTAAGCGGGCCCTAGACCCCAGCCACAAGGGTCTTTGAGCTTCGCGCTTGTGATATGCGCTGCGTGCACTTATTTCACATAAAATGTTTGTAATCCTGCCACCCCCCTTTTTGAAAAGCTTCGTACAGGCCTGGTGTATAATATTTTTAACACTGTCATAGGCCTTTCTTATATTTGCTGTCACAACGCACTGTAGTCTCCAAACAACACCTTAGTAAATTTCCTTGCCCTCCATTTCAGAATAATAGTGTTTTAAGCCGATAACTCTACACTAGCACTGACAATAAATAAAAAACACAGCTTTCCAGCCCTTATCTCATTGGCCACGCTCGGCTTCACATTGATGTCAATCTGGTGGACTCTTCCAGCTTCCTCTCATCGTGGGGGTGGGGGATTGTGAGGGGACTCACAAGTGGAATAGCCTAGGGCCTCGCTTCATCTAATCATCTAGGGTCTCTCTTCATCCTGCCTATTGCTACATACAGTATGAAGCAGTCTCGCGTCATGTCTTGATAGCTGTCAATTGAATATCATGAAGTTATATTGTGAGGTTATGAGGTGCCTTGATATATCAAGATAGTGGAAGCTTTGCCATCGATGTGTTCTGTAATGCTCTTGTGGCAGCATGGCAGGTTATTGTGGGCCTGCTGTTTCTAACCAGACTTAGGAACCAACCTTTGACATGGCATATTGATTCAAATGCAATGATTAAAAGCCTGACACAGCATAATAGAATTGACACAAGTGCCAAAACAAGTATTAGGAGAAAGGTCATTTTATCTGTCAAGTGCATTATCCTTAATCATTATCCTTAATCACATATCAATCATCTATTGATAAGTGAGAACTTTTACAGTTCATGTAATGTATCATATTTGGAAGGGAAAATAAAGAGAATTACCAACAATATGCAGGAAATTCCAATCCACCCTGATTTGGAAACTAGATATTTAAAACATCTAAATATGTTAACTGTATCATTTTGATACAGCAAGTGGCAACGTGATTAATTTCTCTAAAGCCAACCGGGCTTTAGAATTATTAAAATGCAAACAATGAAACAATATTTTCTGATCTGCTGAATCACAATGACTGATACAAGTCATTGCTGCTTAAAATATAGAACTTAGCCAAAAGAACAATGTTGTTTCTCTAAGTAACAATCATTCAGTACATCGTCTCCAATTAGTTCATTCACTCCATTACACCAAAAAAAAACAAATATGAAAAAACAAACAGGAAAATTTAAAGTAAATGGAACTAAAATTATAATAATACATATTGACATATGACATATTCTATGCGTGGTTGCACTATGAACAAGATTTATTGCTGCTATGGAGATGGTGATTGGAACTCTGCAATCAGTAGTATTATGCAATATAGCACCATGGTAATTATCTCTAGCCATATCTATACAGCATTTTGTTTAAACACTGACCTATTGCAGGCAAACATGCATTCTTATCTTTCAAGCTAATACAAATGGAAATAAGTCGTATCCTTTCCATTTTCAATGTAGTGATCTATGATTTAGATCAAGCAAATATTTTCTTTAACAATTATTCACTTTTACTCATAACATGATTTCATCTCTATATTGTTGCAGAAAACAAGTTCAGAAATAAACCCCATACACACGATTAGTATGCATGCTTTTCAATAACATGAGTATTTAAAGACAAAACAAAATGCATCCAATGTTGAAAAGCTAAATTGGAAACCAGAAATAGCTGCCCAATTCACATTCTAACAAAAGATGCATTTGTTTACTATGCTGCCACATGTGCTCTCATGTTAAAGATCAGCAAATGATATAATAGCCATTGAATAGATTTGAAAGTAGACACAAAATGCTGGAGTAACTCAACGGGACAGGCAGCATCTCTGGAGAGAAGGAATGGGTGACGTTTCATGTCGAGACCCATTCTTTAGATTTGAAAGGCTCTTTCTATTCAGGCAGCAGTTTTTGCTCTGTTTAAAATAGTTGAAAATCTACATCTGGACTAATTAATATTTTATGTATGTACAATGGGAAGTTTAGCTTGTGATACATTATGGAAATTATTCTGAGATAATTCATTTAATGCCGCTACTCCAGGATCCAATTCTTTACATAATAAACAAAGTTGATTTACATATGTGCTTCCTTCTTATTGCAGGTATCATTCAATTAAAATAAAAAGTGACATGGTTTGCTATTAGAAGATGGCAAGCAAGTATAATTCCAACCAACTGTTTTTGATGGGATCATTTGTATAAGTCACATTAAATAATGTTTAGATATCATGACAAAGATGGTCGGAAAGCTACTAGAGAGTATTCTGAGGTAAAAGAGAAATGTGCATTAGGGATAATCAACATGGTTTTGTACATGGGAGATCGCGTCTCACGAATCTGATTGAGTTTTTTGAACATGTGACCAAAAATATTATTGATGGCAGAGCTGTAGATGTGTTATATATGGATTTCAGCAAGGCATTTGACAATGTTCTGCATGGTAGGCTTCTCTGGACAGTTAGATCATATGGGATTCAAGTAGAGCTAGCCGACTGGATAGAAAATTGGCCTCATGGAAGAAGCAGAGGGTGATGGTGAAAGAATATTTTTCGGACTGGAGGACTGTGACTAGTGGTGTGCCTCAAGGGTTTGTGCTGGGCCCATTACTATTTGTCATCTACAAAAATAATTTGGATGAGAACATATAAGGCATGATTAGTAAGTTTTCAAATTACACTAAAGTGGATGGTATTGTAGATAGCGAAGATGGTTTCAGAAATGATCTTGATCAGATGGGCTGAGGATTGGTTGTTGGAGTTTAATAGAGAGATGTACACGGTGTTGCAATTTGGGAAGTCTAATCAGGGCAGGTTTACCTACATGGTGAATGGTTGGGCTCTGGGAGTGTTGTATAACAGAGGGATCACGGAGTGCAGGTATATATTTCCCTGAAAGTGGAGTCACAGGTAAATAGGGTGGTCAAGAGGCTTTTGGCACATTGGGCTTCATCAGCATTGAGTGTAGAAATTGAGAGGTTATGTTACAGTTGTACAAGACATTGGTGAGGCCACAATTAGAAATGTTCAGTTTTGGCACCCTGTTATAGGAAAGACGTTGTTAAGCTGGAATGGTTGCAAAGAAGATTTACAAGGATGTTGCCAGGACTCGATGGCCTGAGCTATACAAGAGGTTGAACAGGCTAGGACTTTATTCCTTTGAGCGCAGGAGGATGAGCAGTGATCTTATAGAGGTGTATAAGATAACGGGAGGAATCAATAGGGTAAATGTACCGAGTGTTTTACCCAGAGTAGGGGAATCAAGAACCAGAGGACATTGGTTTAGGGTGAGGTGGGAAAGATTTAATAGGAACCTGAGAGGCAATTTTTTTGCACAATGGGTGGTAGGTATTGGAACAAGCTGCCAGAGGAGGTAGTTGAGGCAGGTATTATCACAAAGCATAAAAAAACATTTAGACAGGTACATGGATAGGATAGGGCCAAACACAGACAGATGACAAGTGTAGGTGTGACGAGTGTAGATGGGGCCTATATACAAACATGAAACTTGACCAGCAAAACAATTAAATTGTGCACTAACCCGCAACGTTTTTGCAAAGAGAACCATATTTACAATCTAAACCACTTCTGAAAGCAATTCATATGCACATTTTGATATTTTAGTCATGTTTAAAGACCCACATGTTCTTTAAACATGTGATTGACACAAAATGCTGGAGTAACTCAGTGGGACAAGCAGCATCTCTGGAGAGAAGGAATGTGTGACGTTTTGGGTCGAGACCCTTCTTCAGACTTCAAGGACTAATACAGAGTCCGAAGAACGACCTGAAACATCACCCATTCCTTCTCTCCAGATATGATGCCTGTCCTGCTGAGTTAATCCAGCATTTTGTGTCTATATTCAGTTTAAACCAGCATCTGCAGTTCCTTCCTGCACATTTCTTTAAACATGTTCTCACTGTTCTACTTACCATCTCCATTCTGCTATTTCTTCACTGAAGACAGAAGATTTCTGGAACAACTCTGCTGGTCAGATTGCATCTGGGGAGAAAGAAACAAAAGTAATAGTTCAGGAGATGGAGAACATTTTGGAAGATCAGGGAAATGTCGGCTATGGGAAGCTGCCACAGAAAAAAAGTTAAGTCCTGAGACAAATTAGCCACAGTCATATTGATTAGCAAGTCAGACTAGACTTGTGTCATATACAGTTTCTTTTTTCTTATCCTTTTATGTCAGAATTAATTAAATATCCTGATGCAATACTAAAAATGTGAATTAGCACTCGTTTACCAATCTCATAGATACATCTCCAAAGGGATTTCTATTAGCGAAGTGATCCCTTCAATTTTACTTCAGATAGTATACAGAATTTTCTGCTTTGATATTATGTTGAAAACAAAAAAAAAGTCAAATGTGAGATTTCCATTTATGTCTAACACTTCAAAGATAGAAGCAATTATTTATGGTCATTAGCTCATCGGTGGAATTCTAAAGGGCCTGTCCCACTTGGACGTCATTTGCGCGTCACGCAGGTGGCGAGCGAGGATTTTGAGCATCCCAAAATCTTGGGGCACCGCACGCTACCGTACATCACTGCATATGCCGCCGCGCCTCACCACGCCCCATGCACGCCATGCGCATGTCATGTGCGTGTCACGACGGGCCAAACAATTTTTATGATGTCGTGTAAATGACGCGCAAATGACGCCCAAGTGGGACAGGCCCTTTACTCTCAGGCCATGAGGTCATGGGTTAAAGAAATTATCTTTCATTATTTACACTTCCCAATCCAAATGTAATTTCAAGTGCATTTATTTGAGAATCCATGGTTTAATGAATAGTATTGCAAGATGACATAACATTCAATAATGGGGTAGACTTTCTGGATATATGGAAAACGAGATGGGAGGAATTAAGTGGATTGCAAAGAGAGAGAAAGGAGGGAGCTCAGGGAAAAGGGTTCTCAGAATATGAGGTGTTGTTCTTCAAGTCTGCAATTGGTCTCACACCGACAGTGGAGAAGGACAACGACTGATAGGTCAGTTTGGAAATGAGAAGGGGAGTTTAAATGGCAAGCAACCAGGAACTCAGGATGACAACAAGTGCACTGTGAACCAATTGCCTAGTCTTTATTTGGTTTCAATGATGTAGAGCAGGCCACATCAAATCATCATGCTGGGGTCTTGGAAAGGATAAGCGAATCAGAGATTCACTGAAAGAATGGACCCTAAGGAAAGCAGAAAGGGGTGGGAAGGAAGATGTGGCTGGTGATGGGATCCCATTGGGAGATATGGGAGCTCATGAAGATACATTGTTGATCTCCCTTTCAAATTGATATAATCCAGGAGTGATGCATTACTGTTACGAACTATTTAGTTTCACCTTGTGGGAGGTGATGTCATGTAAACCCTGCCATTGTTGTCCAGCGTCTGTCTGAGCCTTCTCTTTTGATTGAAATTGTCTCTTCATATTCTGAATGACCTTCTGGAGGTCATATCTGGACTTCTTATATGATCCTGCGTCACCTGACTTGAAGATGGACCTGGTCCTTCTGGTTCATCTATGGCTTCTGGTTAGTGAACACTTGGATTGTCTTGGTAGGAACACACTCCTCTACACATTACTTTTTGAAGTCAGTTACAACTGTGACATTTTTGTTCAGGTCTATTTCCAAGTCTTTGAACATCGCCCTCACTACCAACTCCAAACAATTGCACATTTCATTCGATTCCCCTCACTAGCTCTGTACAATCCTCACAGGCAGAGCCGCGCTCTTCAGTCACTACAAGAAGAAAGAACACAGCCAGGTGGTTCCCTCCAAAGTGTGGGCCACGGATGGAATGAAAGGCATTTCTGATGGAGGAGTTGTAGTGGCCAAGAGTGATCCTCTTTGATCCTGAGTGATTTGATCCTCTGGTGCTGCAGAAATGTGTTGCTGGGAGATTGGAAGTGTCTTCTTCAAGCTTGCCCTGATGAATTCTCCAGCCATGATGTTGAAGGCATCAGGTACGTTGTCTAGTTTTTGTTGATCATTGTGTGTAGATGGCAGTGGTAGGAAATGTTGAAAAGTATAAATGCTAGAAGCCTAGCATCAATGATGTGACTGTGGTGTCCCAAAAAGTTAATGTTCACATCTGAAGTGTCAACATGAGAACATTAGTTTTAAATGAGCTAATCTTAGCTAGAAAATCATGACAATCAAACAAAGTTAATGTGGTTTCATAAAAAATAAATAATGTTTGATACATTTTGGAGATTTTTAAGGAATAAAAAAATAAAAAAAGGGTGGATAAAGAGGAACAAGTATAAGGCATTGCATTAAGTTCCACATTATAGGTTACTGCACAAGATAAATGTACACAGGATAAAGGGCAAAATATTTGCAAGGATGGTGGAGTAACTAACTAATAGAAAATAGAATCTGAATAAAATAGATTACTTTCAAATTAGCAAACAGTAATTAATGGGTTGCTACAAGCATCAGTGCTGGAGGCACAACTTTTCAGGATTGCGATAGGTTCATTGAGTGAACTGAGCAAGAAGTGTATAATGAGAAAAATGACAGGTTATCCACTAAGAAAGAATGAAGAAGAAAATTATCATTTAAAAGGAGTGTGACTGCAAATTGTTTCATTGCAAAGAAATGTGGGGTTCCTAATCCATGCAAACTAGGACGTGAATATACAGGTGCAGCGTGTAATTCGGAAGACAATAAATTTATTTCCATTTGTTACATGGGATGTTGAATATATTGTTAGAAGTTTCAATGCAAATTTACAACGTTCTGATGAAATCATATTTGGAACACTGAGTGCAATTTGGTCTACATTGGAAAATATGTTTTTGTGTGTAAGACTGTACAGAGAAAGTTCACTTGATTGATTCCTAGATGAGGAATCACCCAATTCTCAATCACACAAGTCCTTGAATTAGGACCATAAATTATTTATTCTTATAGGCATTGACAGGATGGATGTATCGATTGGTAGGAATAAATAATGGGCCTGTCCCACTTACGCAATTTTTCAGGCGACTGCCGGCGACTGTCAAGTCCCGCCAGTCGCCTGAAAAACCGGCAACTGGAACAGCGACAGTCAGAATGAAACACACACACACATCGCTTCCTTCACCAGCCCGTTATACAGGCGGGGGACAGGGCAAGCGGGGGGAACGCTGTCTGAGTGAAATTCACACGGTGCAAAGCCAAAGTGATACAGACACACATGGAAGGTTGGCGTGGAAATTAAGACGGCTATAGCACAATGTACGGTAAAAGAGGGGGGGAGAGATCCGGTGGCGAGGCAAGTAGATGGCTGCTTAATCTCGAGCTCCCGATAGCAAGTTTAAAACTAACCTCCCTTAATTCACTAATTGCCACATAATTCACAGCATTCTGTATTGGAATGAGTGGGGGTGCGACAACTAGAAGTCAAAAGAAACGTGATGGACGAGAAAGAAAGAATTCACCGGAAATGGACAAAGCTCAAAGCTCAAAAGATGACGCGGCAGAAACCGTGCGCTTAAGGCTCCACAATATCTGTAAGGAAATACGTGACTTCAGGGCTGAATATAAAGTGGACTTACATAAACTTAAAGAAGGACTCAAAGAAGACATGAAAGCCAAACTCAAAGATCTGAAGCAAGAAATTTACCATAAACTTTCTGCTAACTCCAAACAAATCCACACCCACGAAACTAGTCCAAAGAAAGCAGAGGCACGAATCGAAGGGGCTTAGACAATTAGCATGGCTATGAAAAATGTGCTGATTAAATTTATGAAAACACAGAAAGTCATGCAAGAAAAAATGACTGATTTGGAAGGACGGTCTAGACAAAATAACATTCGCATCTACGGCGTACCCGAAGAGAAAGAAGGCAAATCCAGGTCTGAATTTGTGGAGCAACTTTTGAAAACTGAACTCGCAATAACAACTGACACCAACGTATGGATCCAGCGTGCGCACAGGGCATTGGCTCGCAAACTGGAATGTAACGCACCACCTAGGTCCATAGTGGTAAATTTCCTGGAGGTTAATACCAAAGAAATGGTATTGAAAAAGGCCTGGGGAAAGAAGATAATGATTGACGGGCGACGTCTATCATTTGACCACAACTATGCAACAGAGGTCGTCCAGAAGTGCAAGGCATATAAGGGAATAAAGAGGGCCCTGGAGGAGAGGTGTCCACTTCCAGGCCCCGCTGGACAAGATGCGCATTCACTGGGACTCAGGAACATGCACATATCATAGTGCACAAGACGCAGCGCAGGAGCTGAGGAGGAGAGACTACTCCGTGGAGACACCAGATTACAGTGCTGAGGAGCTGGTGGACCCAGCGATGGAGCGTCTTCTCCAGGCTATGACATAGCAGAGAGTTGGAAAGAGGAGCGAAGATGGGAGTGAGACAGCAAGAGAGCGACTACAGGAGTCTGAGCAGACTCCATCCAACTGGCTTTTATTGTGTCACGACTTCTTTTGGACTAGAAAATAAGTGCTATTGGATGACGTTGGACAATACTAGGATGCATGAAATGGAGTGTTTCACCTCTAGTGAGAGGCCCTCTGGGAGGAGGTTTTCCCCTCTACCTGCCAATGGGGACTCAGGGTGGCAAGGAATCACCCTTACTTGGAAGTCAACTGTTTTCTCTTTTTTTTTATTTTCTTTATTTTTTTATTTGGCACATGTAGTCCAGATGTTCAGACCTGCACAGTTTCAAGTTATCTGGAGATTTGTGAATGCAATACAGGATTAGGTAAATTAAATGTCAAGTAATACTATCAAATTGGTGTCACTCAATGTAAATAGGATGAATAATCCAGTTAAAAGGAGCAAGGTCCTGGCTTAACTGAAAAAAGAAAAGGCTCAGGTACTATTTTTACAAGAAACACACCTGCCTCAACAAGAACATGAGAAATTAAAATGCTTTGGCTTTAGAAATGCATTTTATAGTTCCTATAAAACTAGCCAAAAGAGGGGAAGAGATGTGGAAGAGTGGACTGAAAGATGGCAGATGGAGTTTATTGCTGATAAGTGTGAGGTGCTACATCTTGGCAGGACAAATGAAAATAGGACGTACATGGTAAATGGTAGCGAATTGAGGAATGCAGTTGAACAGAGGGATCTAGGAATAACTGTGCATAGTTCCCTGAAGGTCGAATCTCATGTAGATAGGGTGGTAAAGAAAGTTTTTGGTGTGCTGGCCTTTATAAATCAGAGCATGGAAGTTGGGATATAATGTTAAAATTGTACAAGGCATTGGTGAGGCCTATTCTGGAGTATGGTGTACAATTTTGGTCGCCAAATTATAGGAAAGATGTCAACAAAATAGAGAGAGTACAGAGGAGATTTACTAGAATGTTGCCTGGGTTTCAGCACCTAAGTTACAGAGAAAGGTTGAACAAGATAGGTCTTTACTCTTTGGAGCACAGAAGGTTAAGGGGGGACTTGATAGAGGTCTTTAAAATTATGAGAGGGATAAGCAGAGTCGACGTAGATAAGCTTTTTCCATTGAGCGTAGGGAAGATTCAAACAAGAGGACATGATTTGAGAATTAAGGGACAAAAGTTTAGGGGTAACACGAGGGGGAACTTCTTTACTCAGAGAGTGGTAGCTGTGTGGAATGAGCTTCCAGTGGAAGTGGTGGAGGCAGGTTTGATTTTATCATTTAAAAATAAATTGGATAGGTATATGGACGGGAAAGGAATGGAGGGTTATGGTCTGAGTGTAGGTAGATGGGACTAGGTGAGAGTACGTGTTTGGCACGGACGAGATGGCCTGTTTCCGTGCTGTAATTGTTATATGCTGATATGGTTATAGGGGAGTGGCTATCCTTATCACAAATGCAGTCCAATTTGAATGCCATAAGGATGTCAGGGACAAAGAGGGAAGGTATGTATTAGTTAAAGGAAAGCTGGAAAACAAAGTAGTGACACTGATCAATGTATATGCCCCCCCAGAGAGTACCAAATGTTTTTTTCAAAACTCTGTTTGACATTATTGCTTTAGAGACTGAAGGTATTTTGATATGTGGAGGGGACTTCAATGTGGTCATGAATCATAATTTGGATACAACAAGCCTAAAAAAACAAGATGCATCTGACCAAGTTTATTAAGTGCAGGAAATGGGCCTAATTGATGTTTGGCAAGAACTTCACCCTTTAGAAAGGGACTACACACACTATTCAGTACCTCACTCAGTCTACTCCAGGATTGACTACTTTTTAATGAATACGGGTGAAAGCCACAGGATCACAGAGTGTAAAATTGGGGTGGCAGATGCATCTGATCACAGTGCAAGCAGCTTGACAGTACACCTGAATAGTAGAAAAATAAATGCTGTTTGGAGGCTCAATGTGGGTAATTTGAATGGTAAGGCAAATGTGGAACAAATAATGGAAGAGATAAAAAGGTACATAGAAGAGAATGATAATGGGGGTGTGGATCCCGTAATACTGTGGGATGCTATGAAGGCAGTTATACGTGGATAGCTGATCGCCCTGACATCATCACAAAAAAATCGCCCAGTTAGCTACGTATGAACATAAAGTAGAAACACTGAAAGAATTGGAGAAAAAACATAAAAATATACAGGATCAGTTGGTACTAAAACAGATTAAGGAAATAAGGGGGGAGATAGTTGAGATCCTCAGGGGAGATATGGAAAAAAGGGCAAGATTTGTAAAGCAGACCTATTATGAACCAGGTTCAAAAGCAACTAGACTCCTGGCCAGACGCCTGCGTAAACAGCAGGCCTCTAATACAATTCATAAAATAAGAGATCCTAAAACCAATCAATTATCACATGAGCCAGATGAGATAGCAATAATATTTGAAAAGTACTTTCAGAAACTATTCTAAACCACCATCAACTGACGAAAGGACAAAGAGAAGTTTTCTTAACTCACTCGACCTGCCATCCATTGGTGAGACACAAAATAATACCATTATGTCACAATTTACGGTTAAGGAGCTGGAAGCTGCAATCAGTAGACCTTAAGGCTAGTAAATCACCAGGCAGCGATGGGTTTCCACCAGAATGGTACAAGGCCTTTAAGAAAGAGCTAACACCTCTGCTCCTGTCTTGCTTTAACTGGACCCTTAAAGAGGGCCGGGCTCCTTCATCATGGAAGGAAGGCAAAGACAAAGAGCAATGTAAAAATTACCATTTTACCTAAGGAAGGCAAAGACAAAGAGCAATGTAAATATTTCAGGCCAATTACAATTTTAAATGTAGACTACAAACTATTTACCTCAATCATTTGCAAGAGACTCGAGACTTTTTTACCAGATCTGATTAATGAAGACCAAACTGGATTTATTAGGGGGCGTCAAACACAGGACAATATTAGAAGAACCCTCCACATTGTGGATAATGCTCAAAAAAAGGATACAAATATGGTCCTGGTCAGTTTAGATGCAGAAAAAGCCTTTGAAAGTGTTAGTTGGGTATTTTTATATGAAGTACTGAGGAGATTTGGTTTCAATGAAGATGCGATTCGGTGCATTAAAACAATATATCAAGAGCCTTCAGCTAGGATTAAGGTAAATGGAAACCTATCAAAAAGGATCCAGTTAGAGAGGGGCACAAGACAAGGATGCTGTCTTTCTCCTACTCTCTTCGTTTTGTATATTGAACCCTTAGCACAAGCAATAAGGCAGAGAGAAGACCTGCAGGGGGTCAAAATCGAGGGGAAAGAACATATCATTGGTCTTTTCGCTGATGATGTCATTATCTTTCTTGATCGACCAGATATATGTCTCCCAAATCTAATGAACCTATTTGAAACATATGGATACTACTCAGGGTATAAACTGAACATAACAAAAACACAAATTATTTCATTCAATTATTCTCCATCCCAACAAATCAGAGATGCATATAATCTGAAATGAAATTCTAAAATGATGCAGTATCTGGGTGTAACTATAACCAAAACACTTTCAACATGTTTGAAACTAATTATAATAAAAATTGAAGAAAACATCAAAAAGGATGTTGAAAGGTGGTCTACCCTTCCTCTAGTGCCAGAATACAAACGTTAAAAATGAATATCCTACTTAAACTGCTATATTTATTCCAATCTCTCCCAATTAATGTTCCCCAAGACAAATTCATAGCCTGGGATAAGATGATCTCTAGATTCATTTGGAATAGCAAAAAACCAAGAATAAAACTTCAACTGCCGAAAAGCAAGGGTGGAATGGCTTTACCAAATCTGAGGAAATACTTTTATGCAGCTCAACTCAGACCTCTGGCTTGTTGGTGTAGACCTGATTATGAATCTCAATGGAAATAAATGGAAAGGGAGATACAGGGTTACCAGGCCCAGATTTTGGTGGGAGACAAATATTTGAGCGGGGCTTTGAGACATGCTATGGATCCAATAGTAGCATTTATGTTAGAAATATGGAATGTTATAGTGGAAAAATACAACTTAAAAAGAGGGGTTCATGCATTGAAGTGGTTCGCATATGACTCAAAGTTTAAGCCAGGGGTGTATGATTCAAGATTGAAAGAATGGGCACAAAAAGGCATAACGGCAATGTATACAGTTTCAGAAATGGCAAGTTTATGAGCTTCCAAGATATAAAGTCAAAGTATGTTCTCGAAAACAAAGATTTTTTTAGATACTTGCAATTAAAAAACTACTTTACAAAAGAGATAAGGCCAGAACTAGATGAAACTTCAAATAATGTGATCAAGGTGATTGTGGATGCATATAAACAGAAGGGGTCTCGGGTCATCTCTGCTTTCTACCAAGCTCTGGTGGGAAGCGGGGGAGAATCAACGCTCTACATAGAAACAAAATGGGAAGCAGAACTAAAGATTCAAATAACAGAAGAACCATATAACCATATAACAATTACAGCACGGAGACAGGCCCTCTCGGCCCTTCCAGTCCGTGCCGACCATTTGTTTTCCCCTAGTCCCATCTACCTGCACTCAGACCATACCCCTCCATTCCCTTCACGTCCATATACCTATCCACTTTACTTTTAAATGTTAAAATCGATCCTGCCTCCACCACCTCTGCTGGAAGCTCATTCCACACAGCCACCACCCTCCGAGTAAAGAAGTTCCCCCTCACGTTACCCCTAAACTTCTGTCCCTTAATTCTCATGTCATGCCCTCTTGTTTGAATCTTCCCTACCCTCAATGGGAAAAGCTTATCCACGTCAACTCTGTCTATCCCTTTCATCATTTTAAAGACCTCAATCAAGTCCCCCCTTAACCTTCTGCGCTCCAAAGAATAAAGACCTAACTTGTTCAACCTTTCTCTGTAACTGAAGAATGGTATCAAATGTGTGAAACACAATGTCCATCCACAAGCTCACTAGTATGGAGAGAAATCTGCTGGAAGAATCTAACTCGCTTTTTTATAACACCCAAAATAAAAAGCAGACTACTTGCTGTACAACAACACTGTTGGAGGCTGTGCAGGAGTATGGAGGGAGACCACTCGCATATTTTCTGGAACTGTGTAAAGATAAGGCCATACTGGGAAAATGTTAACGCAGTTGTTAAAAAATATCTTGGGTTATAAAATCCCAAATACCTGCCCTGTGATGTATCTGGGGCACATTAAAGATATTGTAAAGATAGAAGATACCTATTTGATTAATGTTTTGCTTGCAGCAAGTAAGAAGGCCAGTACCAGGCAGTGGCTTAATGAAAAAAATCCAAAAGAGGAACAGTGGCTAGAAATTGTGCGAGACATCTTTACCATGGAGAAACTGACATATTCCTTGAGAGTCAAGGAGAATTCATTTGAGAAGATCTGGCAAAAATGGACCGTTTATTTGAGCCATGACACCAACTAGATAAATGCCGAGCTAGATATGGGAAGATTGTGTTATATAGAACTATATGGTATGTTTGTGTGAATATTGAAATATCTCCAGATAACTAATCAATGTAACGTTTTGTTTTTAATTTGGTAAGTGAACCACACTGTCTTATTCCATTTTTTTATTTATTTATTTTTTTCCCCTATCTATTTTTAATTTAATTTTGATTGTTGTTTTTCTTATTTTGTTTTATTTATGGTGATGGTGTTGCACTGTTTTGTATGTATCTCTGTGAAAAATCAATAAAAATTTAAGTGAAAAATAAAAAAGAGGGGGGGAGAGGGTGGGGAGAAGGGGGGGAGAAGGAGTGAAGACAACGTTTAAGAAGCCAGAGAAACACGGCTGTGAAGCTCGACAGACATTTACCAGTCGGTTATCCTTGGTTCTGAAATCTACTGCTTACATCTTTTTTTTCCCAATGAGCCAATGAAATTCACCAGCCAGCACTGGCTACAACCTACGAGAACCTACGAGAACCTTCGACCTCCTGCCAACCCACTAAGACCTCCTAGCGACCATCCTATAGCACGACAATTCTCGTTACTCTCCTTGGCGGCTTCATTCTGGTCACCGCTAATTTTTCAACATGTTGATAAATTTGTGGCGACCATAATGAGGCCGCGACTAGTTCCCAGAATGAGGGAACTCCTCACGACCATGAAGGTGACTCCCCGGCAACCACCCGCGAACATGTGGCAAGCAGTCGCCTCAAAAGTCGCCTAAGTGGGACAGGCCCATAAGACTAGAGGTCCACCATTTCAGATAAAGAGTAAAAACAATTTCTTCTTTCAGTGGGTCATGAATCGTTAACCTTCTCAACCCTAGAGAGCGGTGAGGCAAAACTATTAAATATATTCAAATATATTCATAGACAAATATTTAAACTACACGGGCTTTAGGGGATGAGGCAGATGGGGATGGGACCGGAAGGTACAGAACAGAAAAGTTGAGGTCAAGATTGGATCAGCCATCATCATACTGAATGGTGGAGAAGGTTCAAGGGGCTGACTTGCCTATGTTTGCACAAATCTTATATTTGTATGAGTGAAGCTTCAACTAAGCATCAGATTTTGGGCACTTACTTTGGATAAATATTAATACAATTATTTTGTAGTTTATTGAGAAAGGTCATGGAAAAATAATAAATACTATGGGAAAACAAATAATGAAGTTTACGTTAAAGTACACCCTGTGTGAAAGGCACATTACAAGAGTTTTCGTAGAAATACAAAATTGGTAATTAACAAAATGTGCCTGAGGCATTAATTGTACAGGATGTAGCAGTCATAGATCTTGAAGTATTTGCTTAAATTATAGAGACACCTTATGTTACAATCTAAGCAACGTAATTATTGTATTTGTATCTCTTGATGTGTTTAACAATAATTTAGGTTATGACATATATCACATCATATGGAAATGTGGTATTAAATGTCATGAGTAATGGCAGTATTAAACACATTGATTCTTCAAAAAATGTGCTGATCCAAAATAATAGCCTGGGGCTTTCCTGTACATTGCAAGCATGTATGTGCAGGCCTGAGGTCACAAACAACTCAACATTTTCAACAGCCTTCCCAGTAAAAGTCAACACTAACATCACTTACATATTTTAAAGTGTATGCAAAAATATATATATTTCAAATAATTAATTGACTATAATGTGTGCTTGTGTATGAGAGGCAACTAACTATTTTATTCATTTTGACTGACAATTTTGTTTTTATTCAGAAATGCTTGCTTACTCTTTTTAATCAATTGAAGTGCTGTTATCATATCTAATTTACAAAATTCCTTGATTTTTCATTGTTATTGTTAAGATGGCTGGTTTGTAGCTAGACATTAATGAACAGTCCTTGCTTAAATAAGAAAGCAGTATTTACAATTTTCAAGTCTCTGGTAAAATTGCTGAAGTTAAAGGCCATTCAAAAATTATGTTTAATTGATTACAATTTCCTCAATTTTCAACAATACAGGCACAATCGCTTCGGTATGTGGCATATTTCCAGGGGGTTTGGAATTGATGGAAATTTGGGGAGGAGTACTGCAGATTTCTGCTACAATACTAGCCTGTGTCAATTCCCCTTAAAGGTCAGGTGCTGGAGCAATCTGGCTAACATACAGAACTCCTCAGTAATGAAAGAAAGGAATTGGAAAGTTTCATTTGTCTGGTAAAATTGTGAAATATGTGAATGCATCCCAGATTTAGAGGGATACGGCGACCAAATGGGAATGATTTAGAAGAGCATCCTGGTCAGCATGGATGAATTCAAGTCAAGTCACTTTATTTCTATAGCACATTTAAAAAACAACTCTCATTGGCCAAAGTGCTTTACATTGGTGGAGTTACTAAAGTACTAACATTGGTTCATAGATTACGTACATACATAAATACATACATGTAGCCCTCACTCAGAGGACGTCAAGAAAGGCTTGAGAGTAAAGATGAGTTTTGTCTCGACTTAAGTCGATGGACGGGGCAATTCTGATGGGAAAAGGGATGCTGTTCGACAGTCTAGGAGCTGCAACCGCAAAGGCGCGGTCGCCCCTGAGCTTATGCCTAGACCGCGGGATGTTCAGTAACCCCAAGTCGGCCGATCTGAGGGACCTGGAGGCAGTGTGGTTGGTAAGCAGACTTTTGTAGGTGGGGGCAAGCCCGTTAAGGGCTTTGTAGACATAAAGGAGGATCTTGAAATTTATTCGGAACTGCACAGGGAGACAGTGGAGAGATGCAGAATCGGGGTGATGTGGTCCCTTTTTTCGGGTGCCCATCAGGAGTCTCGCTGCTGACCAGTCTGAAGAAGGGTCTCGACCCGAAACGTCGCCTATCTCCTTCGCTCCTTAGATGCTGCTGCACCCGCTGAGTTTCTCCAGCTTTTTGTGTACCCTTGATTCTCCAGCATCTGCAGTTCCTTCTTTAAAAAAAAAGGAGTCTCGCTGCGGCGTTTTGGACCAGTTGCAGGCGGGACAGGGAAGATTGGCTGATGCCAATGTGGAGGGAGTTGCAGTAATCTGGGCGGGAGGAGATAATTGTTTTATTTTAGCTATCGTCCAAAGCTGGAAGAAGCTAGCTTTTACCACGGCATTGACTTGTTTGTCAAATTTCAATGCTGAGTCAAATATCAAGCCAAGGTTTTTGACGTGAGGTTTAAGTAATGGGGTAAGGCTTCCAAAGCTGCCTGCTATCATTTTGATTGAGTCCGAGGGGCTGAGAAGGATGACCTCAGACTTATTCTCGTTCAGTTGGAGGAGGTTCTGGGCCATCCAACACTTTATATCTTCATGGCAGCGGATAAGGTTAAGCAGATTTGATCGTTTTTTGGGCATCAGGGGAAGATAGAGTTGTGTATTGTCTGCGTAGCAATGGAAGGAAATGACGTGCCTTTGAATGACTTGGCCTAAGGGGAGCATATACAGGGAGAAGAGAATGGGGCCAAGGATGGAACCTTGTGGAACCCCACAGCAGAGGCTAGCTGGGGAGGAGAAAGAGTTGCCTATGTTAGTAGAGAAACTCCTACCTTTGAGGTAGGAGATGAACCAACTCAGGGCTGTGCCATCAATACCAACCCCGTACCGGAGACGGTCAATTCGGATGGTGTGGTCGACAGTATCAAATGCTGCGCTGAGGTCGAGAAGGAGCAGGATTGCACAGTCGCCGGAGTCAACGGTGAGCAGTAGGTCATTGTGCACCTTCAACAAGGCAGACAGACTCTGTGCTGTGGTGGGCCTTGAAGCCTGATTGGAAAGTTTCCAAGATAGTATTTTGGTGAAGGTAAGGCATAAGTTGACTTAAAATTACCTTTTCAAGGGCTTTTGAAAGGAAAAGCAGTTTTGAAATGGGTCTGTAGTTGCTTGGCAAGGTGGGGTCGTGGTTAGGTTTTTTCAGGAGGGTCTGGACCACCGCATGCTTGAAGTGGGTAGTAATAGTGCCAGTGGCCAGAGAACTGTTGAAGATGGCGAGGATGCTGGGACCGGCTATTGTAATGACATCCTTTAGAAGGGCAGAGGGGACAGTGTCGAGGGGGCAGGTGGTAGGTTTCATGGTGGTGACCAGTTTTACAAGGGAGGGTAGAGTAACGGGTTAGAAACAGTCTAATTTTGAAGAACAGACCAATGAGACAGCCAGGTCACTGATGGGAGGGGAAATATTAGTTCTGATGTTCTTTATATTGCTGGTGAAAAATGTAGTAAATTCCTCGCACTTAGCAGGGGACCCAGTTAAGCTGGTGCTGGGGGCAGGACATATGATGGAGGTGATGGTACTAAAAAGGACCTTAGAGTTATGAGTGTTTTTGGAAATAAGGGTGGAAAAGTATTTTGTTCTTGCAGATTTTACTGCTTCCTGGTATGTGTGAAGATTGTTTTTCAGGAGTTCAAAGGAAATTTGAAGCTGATCAGATTTGTACTTTCGTTCTGATTTTCTGCATTCTCTTCTTAGGGCTCTGCAGGTGTCATTGAGCCACGGCCAGCCCTTAGGCTTAGGCTTTTCCATTTTAAGAGGAGCAACAGAATCAAAGCGTCAAAGTCAAAAGAGTTTATTGTCATGTGTCCCTGACAGGACAATGACATTCTTTCTTTGCATAGCACAACACAACATAATCCAGAATGGAAGAGCAAGTAGTATTGAATAAAGAAATTAGGTCGTCGGTGCTGAGATGGAGGGGAGACACCTCAATAGTGCAGATGTCGGGGGCGGCTATGAGAGCCTCAGAGAACTTACTGGCCGTCGTGGAGTTTAGGTAGCGGGTGTAGCGAGCAGGGAGATGGGATTTTGAGGGAATGGCAGCGATGCATCGAATATAATTACACTATGATCAGACAGACAGGCAATAATAATTTCTGTATTACAAAATTATAGTTGGGCCAAACTTGATTTTTAGGAACATGTATTAATTCTTATAGGAATCTACTTATGGAATATTATTATTAAGTTAAACTGTTAAGATTACTTCTGAGTTTTCACTGCTTCAGTACCAACAATAAATTGGGTAAATATGAATTGTACCTTTTATTTGATTTACGCCATTTGGGGGAATTTTCTGATGTTAAGCAACAACCTTTGCTCATAGCGTGATGCATGCTACCAGAAACCATGCCACTACTGCATTAACAAATTCACAAGGAAGTGTTGTAAATATGATAACCAGAATATAATATCTAGTTGCGGCAGTGTTTCCTCTGGAAACCCCTTACTTCTGAGTCATCATCAGCAAGAAGGTAGCACCTATGCCGGATTTAAATAACTTATTCTGCAATGCAGCTTTTGAGAGAAAAAACAGGCACCTGCTGCCAGTGATAGCAGAAGTGTAGGAAGTAGCACTGCACTCCTTCTGTCTCTCAGCATGAATGTAGATTAAGGGCAGCCCTTTCGAAATGAATGTCTATTTGTGTGGGTGGAGAGGATTTGCAACGTTTTCCATCTGCAGAGATGTCCCAAGTACAGTACAAACAATGTGGGAGAGTCAACATTGTGCAATCCTGTCAGACGTTGACATCTCCGTCACGGCTTTTTCTTGTGTGGGAAGATATTGCAGATGTTGGTTTACACCGTAGACACAAAAATGCAGGAGCTACTCAGTGGGTCAGGTAGTATCTTTGGAGAGGAGGAATGGGTGACGTTTCGGGTCGAGACCCTTCCTCAGACAGAGGAGAGTAGAGGGGAGAGGAGGCGGCTTTGTTCTTCCCTTCCTCGTCCGCCGCTCGAGCTGCTCTAACGGTTTGGACGCGCGGACATTTCCGGGGGCGTTGACGGCCTCGTTTTTAAATAGCAGCTGCGTCAGTCGCGCGATCAACGACCCCCCGCCTCCGCCTCCGCCTCCCTCCCCCCGAACGTTTCACACAGCCGCGGGTGCGCCCTCCGCCCGGCAGCGGGAGGGCGGGGGATTTGTCACGTGGCTCAAGCTTGCCGCATTACGTCAGCGGGCAGCAGTGACTGGGTGGGTGAGCGAGCGAGCGAGCGGACTGCAGGTGGAGAGGAGACAAAGCACGCAGGTGAGGCTGACAGTGTCGGGGGAAGGGGACTATTACTGTAATCCTAAAAAAAAACTCGGTGGTTGATGTTTCAACAGTAATTTCATTTTCATTTGGTAAGAGCAAGCTGTTTCTACAGGAGAATGTCATGTATTAGTTTCAATTGTATTTTGGATGCTTAAAACAACCTTTTGCCCCTTGTTTATGATTTTCAGCTCAATTGCTGGCCAGTAACTCGCATTCTGTACGCGTTTGATTAACCTATTGATTTTTATGTTATTGATTATCCTTTCCGTTTGTTTGTTCATTCCCAGTTTAAAAACCATGATGACGTAAATGTACTTGTCTTGTTTTCTGAGACATTGCGGCTGTGAATTATATGCTTTTGCAACGATCAATTACTTGAAGGATGTTTTTTTTAACTGTTTAACAGTAGTGCAAGATTGTGGCCTACATCGTCCGAAAAATATACTATATTCAACCTAATTGTTTTTAGTAATCGCGTTTTATGGATGGGGTGGAGGAATAGGAGAGGAAAAAACAATATTCTATCATTAAAGCTCATTGTCTCGTTAGCCTTTCTCAGTGTGATCTTCATAAGATTGGCATCCATTACACGACCGAGTTGTTTATTTATCTAGTCTTTAGAACCAATTAAGAATATTTCAATAAAACTTTTATTGGTTTTCCATCTCAAATGCTTTAAACCATTTCCGCAGTTTCACCACCTCTACTGCCCTTGTAGAAATTGTTTTCTGACTTTTAATTTATGTAATAGTTACACTTCTAAATACCTCAGTAGTCCCATAAATTAACTGCTTCATCTTACATATTTGGAGAATGTATTTTATATATTGGTAATCCTTGCATGCGTGCTACTTCCTCTCTGTGTGTCCCTCCTCCCCCCCCCCCCCCGTACTCCACTGAATAAAATGGTTCAATTGCTTATCAACTCACTTTGTTAATAATAAAGCCTTTCCTATCGTTACTTAAATTGATTTAGCAGTCTAACTTTTTTTGCGGCAATATTATCAGACACTCCCATATTTGTCGAAGGCCTCCAGTAAGGAGCATGTAAGACGGTGCCGTAATCTGAACCTGGATACCTGTTAGTAGCCCTAAACAAGGCAAGACCTAAATGGAAAACAATGAGAGAATTGGCCAACGCATTTCTGAGGACAGGTGCAGGAAATATTAATCAAGAACACAACATACTGTAAAGATTTTGAAGGTCAGGAAGAATTAGTGGCAACAACAGATTTAAGGTGAACTTCTCTCCCTTCCATCAGAGTTTTGGATTCCTAAAGCAGGTTAAAATCTCAATATTTAATTTATAAACTATAATTGCTGCCACAAGCTAATCACGTGAAAATTGATCTTTACAAGTACAAATTTGTTGAATAATTTGTTTAATTTCAACCCACAGAAGTACTTCAATTTAGTATCCTACATGACTGAACACCCACCACCTTACCCTGGGCCAGGCCCAGCAGGTCCATATCCAGCTTATCCACAACAATATGGTCCCGGTCCTAATGCTGCTTACCCTAGCTATCCACCACCTCCAGGAGCACAGCCTGCATATCAAGGATATCCACAGTATGGCTGGCAGAATGCACCACCTCAACCAGGAATGGTTTATACAGATGTCCCAAAAAATACAGGTATGATCGATGAATGTTTTGTTTTGGATAAATCAATAATTCAAAAGTGATTATTTGAGATTAAACTTCCTATGTCAAACCAAATGTCAAAGTTTATTTTGTGTAAAAGTATATGTAGATTGTGGATGTCACTTAAAATGTTGTTTAAATTCCCTTTTATTTTAAGCAGATATAAATCTAACTATTATGAGTCTCAGAAATGTTTAGTTTTGCAACACCTTCAATATATGAAGCTAAATGACAAGGTATCTGGTTTGTTGATTATTAATAATTGTTTTTTGACAATTTTCATTTGAATTGCTGGTTTAACTTATGTGAAAAACTGTTACTTTGAATAAAATGTTCTGAAACAGGATTCTGTTTGAATTGTACATTTTTAGCCCTCAACCAATTTCTAATCCTGTTTCCTTTAATCACTTACACAAGATCACATTTGTCATGTGATTTTCCAAATGAAAGTACAACAATGACTTGCATTTTATCTAGTTCAATTAATGCTATAAATCACCCCAAGTTGCTGCACAGAACTATTGTCAAACAAATCTTGCATTGTGGAGAGTTGGGGTAAGGATTGTGGGAAGACAGGTTTTTATTTATTAGATTTTTGAATGTTGTTGTATAGGCTGACAATGTCTATCCCTGATTGTCCCCTTTAACTGAATAGTTTTCTAGGATATCTCAGAAAGCAGGAAGGCAGGAGTTTTCTAGGATAACTCAGAAAGTAGGAATGGTCTAGAGTGGTCTTATAACCATAAGTTTGAAGAGAGCATGGATCTAAAATTGACCCATTCTTTTTATGAAAGAAAAGATAATGCAGGTAATACTGGAACTGACCTATGAAAAGAATCTCGATGCAGCATAATTGTGAAATCGGCTGTTGTGAAATATTTAACTGTTCATAAACCAATGTAGGAAATGTGTATTGCATGTTGCCACTGACAGATTTTTGAGGCTGTAATTTAATGATGTGATTGCAATAAATATACTTTACATGGTGTTTTTCTTTAGAGATTTGGATCCTCTTTATGCTTTGCACAAAAACTACTCCATTAGCTATAGTATTGTGGAAAGCTTGACAGTCAGTTTGCAAGATCCTATAAAAAGCACATAAAATGACCATATAGTATATATTTTATTCAGATTGGAGGAATAAATATCAATCAGAACACTCCAGCGTTCTTTGAAATGATGCAGTGTGAATTTTTTGGTCTAGATATTTGAGCAAATAAATGGGGTAGGACTCAAACCCACAATGTGCCAACATCTTATGATTGGATAGCCAACCAACTTGCTTGATTTGAGATTGTTATTTTAGTGGCTGCTGCTGTTGTTTCTGTGATATTTTCTCTATAAATACTACAGCCTCATGAACATAATCTGGAATTTTTTTGCAAACGTTTTAAGCTCCTGTGAAAATGTGGTTTATCCAGTTTTCTTTTCCCAACCTCCATCCTTAATGGTAGTATTTTTTTATTTTTGCAGAATACAATTTAATTCATGGTGAGCAGGAGTTCTTAAATAATATTACTAAATAAGCTGTATTTTGTGCCAGAGCTTAACAGAGAAGGCATTTAACAGTGTTATTGTTACAGATTTATTTTTAAATTAGGCCGGCAAGCATGATTGATTCCCTTGTGTCTGAGAACCAGGCTTAAAATGCATTGCTAAATTGTGTATATATTTGTAAAATAATGAACAGATGTCTGAATAAATCCCTCATGATGGAAAACAAGTCCATGCCAAACATGAATGAAAAATGAGTTCAAGATAGTAAGTCAAGTCGCTTTTATTTATATAGCACATTTAAAAAGCATTTAAAAAGCAACTCTCGATGGCCAAAGTGTTTTACATTGGTGGTTCATAGATTAAGTACGTAAATAAATACATATAGCCCTCACTCAGAGGATGTCAAGAAAGGCTTGAGAGTAAAGATGAGTTTTAAGTCTTGACTTAAAGGAGTTGATGGAGGGCGCAGTTCTGATGGGAAGAGGGATGCTGTTCCACAGTCTAGGACTGCAACTGCAAAGGTGCGGTCACCCCTGAGCTTATGCCCAGACCGCGGGACGTTCAGTAACCCCAAGTCAGCCGATCTGAGGGACCTGGAAGTGGTGTGATGGGTAAGCAGACTTTTGATGTAGATGGGAGCAAGCCCATTAAGGGCTTTGTAGACATAAAGGAGGATCTTGAAATTTATTTTCGGAACTACACAGGGAGTTAGTGGAGAGAGGCCAGGATAGGGGAGATGTGGTCCCTTTTTCGGGAGCTCGTCAGGAGTCTCGCTGTGGCGTTTTGGACCAGTTGCAGACGGGACAGGGAAGATTGGCTGATGCCAGTCTAGAGGGAGGAGATAAATGTGTGGATGATCTTTTTGAGGTAATTAAACTGGAGGAATTGTTTTATTTTAGCTGTCGTCCGAAGCTGGAAGAAGCTAGCTTTTACCACGGCATTGACTTGTTTGTCAAATTTCAATGCTGAGTCAAATATCAAGCCAAGGTTTTTGACGTGGGGTTTGAATAATGGGGTAAGGCTTCCAAGGCTGCCTGCTATCATTTTGATTGAGTCCGAGGGGCTGAGAAGGATGACCTCAGACTTACTCTCGTTCATTTGGAGGAAGTTCTGGGCTATCCAACACTTTATATCCTCGAGGCAGTGGATAAAGTTAAGCAGATTTGATCGTTTTTTGGGCTTCAGGGGGAGATAGAGTTGTGTATCGCCTGCGTAGCAATGGAAGGAAATGCCGTGCCTTTGAATGACTTGTCCTAAGGGGAGCATATACAGGGAGAAGAGAATGGGGCCAAGGATGGAACCTTGTGGAACCCCACAGCAGAGGCTAGCTGGGGCGGAGAAAGAGTTGCCTATGTTAGTAGAGAAACTCCTACCTTTGAGGTAGGAGATGAACCAGCTCAGGGCCGTGCCATCAATACCAGCCCTGTACCGGAGACGGTCAATTAGGATGGTGTGGTCGACAGTATCAAATGCTGCGCTGAGGTCAAGAAGGAGCAGGATTGCACAGTCGCTGGAGTCAACGGTGAGCAGTAGGTCATTATGCACCTTCAACAAGGCAGATTCTGTGGTGTGGTGGGCCCTGAAACCTGATTGGAAAGTTTCCATGATAGTATTTTGGTGAAGGTAAGGCATAAGTTGACTTAAAATTATCTTTTCAAGGGCTTTTGAAAGGAAAGGCAGTTTTGAAATGGTCTGTAGTTGCTTGGCAAGGTGGGATCGAGGTTAGGTTTTTTCAGGAGGGGCTGGACCACCGCATGGTTGAAGCAGGTAGGAACAGTGCCAGTGGCCAGAGAACTGTTGAAGATGGCGTGGATGCTGGGACCGGCTATTGTAATGACATCCTTTAGAAGGGCAGAGGGGACAGTGTCGAGGGGGCAGGTGGTAGGTTTCATGGTGGTGACCAGTTTTACAAGGGAGGGTAGAGTAATGGGTTGGAAACATTCTAATTTTGAAGAACAGACCAATGAGACAGCCAGGGTACGGATGGGAGGGGAAATATTAGTTCTGATGTTCTTTGCTGGTGAAAAATGTAGTAAATTCCTCGCAATTCCTCCAGAATGGAAGAGCAAGTAGTATTGAATAAAGAAATGAGGTCGTCGATGCTGAGATGGAGGGGAGACGCCTCCCCTCCATCTCAATAGTGCAGATGTCGGGGGCGGCTATGAGAGCATCCGAGAACTTACTGGCCGTCGTGGAGTTTACGTAGTGGGAGTAGCGAGCAGGGAGATGGGATTTTGATGGAAAGAGAAAGGCAGAGATGCATCGAATATAATTGCACTATGATCAGACAGACAGGCATCAATACTTTCTGTATTACAAATTGGGAGACCAGACGAAAACACTAGGTCTAGTGTATGGCCAAGCTTGTGCGTGGGTCCAGTAGTAAGTAGAGACAGATTGAAGGACTCAACCAGGTTCATAAATTCACTCGCAAGAGGCTTTTTGGGACAGCAGACATGAATGTTAAAGTCACCGAGAATCAGGACCCGGTCAAATTTGGGCAACAAGCTAGCGATAAGATCACCAAAATGTGAGATAAAGTCCTTATTCGTTTTTGGTGGGCGATACACAAGAACAATTAAAAGCGGACAGATTAGACAAACAATGAATAGTTGATGTTCAAAACTGGAGACGTGATCAGCGTTCTGAAGGCGGCAGTTGAAATGCTTCTTAAACACAGTGGCTAGGCCCACACTGCGACCTGAGAGCCTAGACGAGCTGAAAAAGTTACAGGTATCAGGACAGAGTTCCACGAGTGGAGCAAGCTCACCAGGATTTAATCCAATCCACGTGCGGTGAAGAAGTCATTGAGGACGAAGGTTTTGTTTAGCACTGGTCTCGCGTTGATCAGGGCCACTCTTGCAGGGACTGCAGTTGAGTTGTGGTCCGATAGAGGCTCCCACGCCAGTGGGCAGAGGTTCAGGGAAACCATGCCGCTGCGCTTCACACGGGGCCTGGCTGGGAGCCCGCGTGCCGACAGACCTAGGACCGGGAAGATCGACCGGAGAGAAGCATACCTGGGCTCTTGAGCAGTGTAAGTGAGCAGCTACCCAAAAGGGTGGGAAATCTGAAGGTGTGACACCCTCCAAAACTGGTACTTAAGAGTGTATGTGGTTTCAATGTTTTGAAGATGTGCAGTCCTAGAATATTGCACCATGAGATAAATGACTACAAAGAGCTGACTGGCAGAGGTAGCCCTAGGTGATTTTATATTGGAGGTGGGAGAATACAGACAACCTTTCTTACAATAAAGTCAAGAGTTTAGGTCCTACGATCAGACTTTCAGGAGGTAGGGATGAGTTAAAAAGCTGGATTACAATGTAAAATGCCAAAGTGAGGGTAGAAATGGGAAGATAAGATAAATTATTGTGTACTTAAGATTCTTGGGGCATGACAAACCTTTTCAAAATGGTCCGGTACTCGAGAACTGTAACGCGTGTCTTCATTGGGATTATTTAGAGAATGTTTAAATTCACAGGGGATGTACAGTAGAAAACAATTTATGGTTTTGGCATTGTGGCAGATGGAGAATCAGAATGAAAATGCCATATTTAGAACGTGTTTGTGTAAAATAAATGCAATGAAAAGAGTGTGTTGAAATCACAAATAGTAGCTGGAAGATGTGGTTTATGAGTGGGTGATAACCGAAACAGAGCTCAAAAGATAAGGACTAGCACAATTTTTGCATAGCTGTTGAGTAAAGATAGAAAATGTTAATTAAAAGCAGTAGGCTTTTTTAATATTTGAAATTTGCTGTTAAGAAAATTAGAAAAAGGAAAGCAGTAGGCCATTCAACCCTTCATACTTACTGTGCCACTCAACAAGTTCATGATCTAACTACTTCGGCACCAGTCCCCAACATCAACATTATTTCCTTTAATTATCAAGTTGCTCTGTTTTGAATATGCATAGGAACCAAGCACCATAATAGCCAAAGCCCTGTATTTTGAGAAGGTGACTTCTGGTTTTAGACCCTCCTGGGAAGGGAAACATCTTTCCTGCACCATAAGAATTTGAATATATCAGTGAGTGTGCCTCTTCTTCTCAACTCGAGTATTGATACAGTTTGTTTAATCTTTCCTCAAAATCAATCTTCCTGATACCTCTGTACCTACTCATGGACTTTGGGAAGTGTTCAAAGGCGTTAAGGTTTCTTTAAACATCACCTTTCAATCTTTTTAAGAAGGAAATCTTCTCAACCAAAATTAATGGGTGAAACATTTGGTCAGCTTTCACACTTTATATTCCATCTCTCATGCCCTTGCTCCTTTTCTTCCTGTTTCAATCCTCCACATCCAGCCAACACAGACACCAGCTAGTTATCATCATCAAATGCGGATGAATTATACTTTCTTTTCTGATCAAAATCATTGGACATTATGAACTATTGTCCCAGTATCAATTATTGTCATAACCTCACGAACTGAAAATGACATGTTATTTCTATTTGTTTGTTCCTGTCTGTTAAACAATTCTCATTATTTGTCATCATATTGCATGGCAATCACGTTCTAATTTTGTTGAATAACTGTTTTATTTAACATAACCTTCTGAAAGTTCAAATATACCAAGAGTACAATCCAAATGCTGTTAAATGGGAATACTATAGACTGGTACGAAGCAAAGCGGACTTAAGGGGAATATTTGTACTGTATTGGTCCTATAATCACATCTCCTGGTCCTATCTTATCGATTCAGCTAGTTACAACTTCAAAAATACTTGCATAGTTTTGTTAAACACCATTTACATTTTATAAATTCATGCTACCTCTGCTTAGTCCTTTAATAATTTTCTTTCCTTGCCACCCTATTAAAGAAAAATAATAGCATCATTCCAGGATTGTCCATACTACTAATGCCATGCTAACTGATCTGCACTTGCCTGTATTTCTTTCCTCCATATGCACTGGAGTTTCATTTAAATGGACCCTAATATTGGAAGATATGCTTCTATAGCCACCTCTTTTTCGAATTCGTGGACTTTATTACCTTTTAGAGACGCATTGATTTCTACAGCACTTTTTCCCTGGTATTTCAGAGAGGTTTTCTGTATTGACTTTATGAAGAAGTCCTCATTGGGCGGCACAATAACATAGCGGTAGAGCTGCAGCCTTACAGCGCCAGAGACTTGCGTTCAATCTTGATTAGGGGCATTTCCTGTACAGAGTTTGTACGTTATCCGTGTGATCGTGTGAGTTTTCTCTAGGTGCTCTGGTTTCCTCCCACACTCCAAAGACATACTGGTTTGTAAGTTAATTGGCTTGGCCAATTATAACTTGTCCCTAGTATGTAGGATAGTGCTAGTACGTGGTGATCACTGGTCGGCGCGGACTCAGTGGCCCGAAGGACCTGATTCCACACTGTATCCCTAAAGTCTAAGAAAGACACAAAATATTTATCTGCCAATTCCTTATTTCCTAAATAGTTTTCTCCTGTCCACATTTTATTTTATTTTGTTTTCCATTTTTGGTCATTTAGCTTCCAGTACCTCTTGCTAATGAGGGTAGGAACAGGGAGATAGGGGAGCTGAAATTGTGGCTGAGGAGTTGGTGCAGGCGGCAGGGATTTAGATTTCTAGACCATTGGGATCTCTTCTGGGGCAGAGGTGACCTGTACAAAAGGTTTGGGTTGCATCTTAACTGCAGGGGGACCAACATTCTGGCAGGCAGGTTTGCTAGTGCTACACGGGTGGGTTTAAACTAAATAGTGGGGGGGGGGGGGGGGGGTTCAACCACTTGGAAGCGTATACATTCAGTTAACAGGAAAGAGTGCAGGAAAGGTCACGTTGAAACTAATATGGCAGGGGGATGGGAACCAATGCAGGGAGACAGAGGGCCATTTAATGAGGGCAGAAGCCTGAAGGTAGAATTTATATGGGTAGAACTGTATGGGTAGATCTGCGAAATAGCCATGGGCATAAACGCTTGATGGAATGGTGTACAGACCAACAAACAGCAGTAGTGTGGTCGGGGATGGCATCAAACAGGAAATTAGGGATATGTTTAACAAAGATACAGCAGTTATCACGGGTGACTTTAATCTACATATAGATTGGGCTAACCAAATTGGTAACGACACTGAGGAGGAGGATTTCCTGGAGTGAATACAGGATGGTTTTCTAAGCCAATATGTAGAGGAGCTAACTGGAGGGCAGGCCATTCTAGACTGGGTATTGTGTAATGAGGTAGGATTAGTTTGCAATCTTGCTGTGCAAAGCCCCTTGGGCAACAGTGACCATTATATGGTAGAATTCTGCATTAAAATGGAGAGTGACACGGTCAATTCACAGACAAGGGCCCTGAACTTAAAGGTAACTTTGATGGTATGAGATGGGAATTAGCTAGGTTAGACTGGCAAATGATACCTAAAGGGTTGACGTGAATAAGCAATGGCAAAGATTTAAAGATCGCATGTATGAACTCCAAAAATTGTTAATCCCTGTCTGATGAAAAAATAAAACTGGGAAGGTGGCTCAACCGTGGCTAATGAGGGAAATCAAGGATAGTGTTAAATCCAAGGAAGAGGCATATAAATTGGCAGAGGAAGCAGCAAACCGGAGGACTGGGAGAAATTTAGAATTCACAAAGGGGTTAATTAAGAGGGGGAAAATAGAACATGAAAGAAAGTTTGTGGGGAATATTAAAAACTGACTGTAAAGGCTTTGGATGTGTGGAGGAAAAGATTACTGAAGACAAATGTAGGTCTCTTACAGTCAGAAACGGGTGAATTTATAATGGGGAAACAAGGAAATGGCAGAACAGTTAAACAAGTACTTTGTTTGTGTCTTTCTTAGCGTGACGGAGGAAGTAAAGAAATTCACATTTGTCATGAAATGGTGTTGAGTAAACTGTTGGACCTGAAGGCAGATAAATCCCCAGGGCCTGATGGTCTACTTCCCAGAGTACTTGAGGAAGTGGCCCAAGAAAATGTGGATGCACTGGTGACCATTTTCCAATGTTCTAAAGACTGGATCAATCCCTGTGGACTGGAGGGTAGCTAATGTAGCCCCACTTTTTAAGAAGTGAGGGAGAGAGGAAATAGGGAATTATAGAACAGTTTGCCTGACATCGATAGTGGGGCAGATGCTTGAGTTGATTATTAAAGATGTAATAGCAGTGCATTTGGAAAGCAGTGACAGGACTGGTTAAAGTCAGCATGGATTTATGAAGGGGAAATCATACTTGACTAATCGTCTGGAATCTTTTGAGGATGTAACGAGCAGAACTGATAAGGGAGAGCCAGTGGATGTGTAGCTGGACTTTCAAAAAGCCTTTGACAAGGTCCCACACAAGAGATTAGTGTGCAAAATTAGGGCAGATGGTATTCGGGGTAGGGTATTGACGAGGGTAGAGAACTGTTTGGCAGACAGGAAGCAAAGAGTAGGAATTAACAAGTCCTTTTCAGAATAGCAGGCAGTGACTAGTGGGGTGCTGCAAAGTTCAGTGCTGGGAACCCAGTTATTTACAATGTATATTAACGATTTAGATGAAGGATTTAAATGTAAAATCTCCAAGTTTGTGGATGTCACAAATCTTGGTGGCAGTGTGAGCTGCAAGGAGGATGCCATGAGGCTGCAGGGTGACTTGGATCGGTTGGGTGGGTGAGCAGATGCAGTTTAATGTGGATAAATATGAGATGATCCACTTTGGTGGCAAGAACAAGAACTCTTGTTCTTGTTCATCCCAACGCACTCCTTCTCTTCATTCATGGTGCACAATAGAATCTTAACCTCCTCTCCTGTAATGTCCAGCCTTCTCATCAAGCTTTCTGTACAAAAGGTAGCTGAACTTCTATGATCCAAAAATGCATATGTTTGCAACACTGTATTAGTCTTGCTATTCCTTACCTGTACAGGTAAGATAGAGAAGATACAGGTTTCTACCCCGGCCCCAATATGGATAGTTATCTGAGGTGAGGTGACAGCATCTCCTTCTGTTCTACTTACTCCAGCTTCTTGTGAAGTGCTTCAGGATGATTTTGCTTGCACTTATCACAAGTTATAAGACTCTTTCAGCCTTTTAACCATGTGTCTCTTTTTCAAACATCCAAAACAGATTCCCTTCTCCTTTAAGAAATCCATCTTTTCTCTATATTAGTTCTTCTTGAATCTTCGACACCACCTTTGCTACATGACAAGCAGAACTCTTTTTGCTTGATAGTAGATGTTTCTCCTTCCTTTCGCCTTTTGTTTCTGCAGGTATTACAGCGGTAGCAAAACTACTTCCCTTGGGTCCTGATCTTCCTTTTGTTTTAGTAAAGGTAGAACCTTTGACCGTTGCAATTGGTCTAGGATCTTGAATACTCCCATGGTGTGGATCTAACATGAACCGTACTTCCCTTTCTAAGAAAGCCACCAGGTCAAGCAACATGGCTTCTCAATTATCCTTTTCCATTATCCGCCCTGTCCTATCTCCCCACTTTTCTCTAAGCCTCTTGGGAAGTTTTAGAATGATGGCACTTGTATTACTAACAATCTTCACTTCATCCATGTGTTTGAGATTTTTCATCGAGCTACAACAACCTCTAAGAAATATCGCAAACTCACTTAATGCCTCCACATCTTCTAGCTTGATATCTTTCCAAGCATAGGCATTCTTCATATATGCGTTAGCAATCCTCTGTTCGTTACCATAACGTTCTTCAAGCAATCCTTTTGCCTCTCGATAGCCTTAGCCTCCAGGCCTATTTAGACAACTTTCTACAAGCACCTTTGCATGTCCGCTTGTGTAATGCACCAGAAATCGTAAGCGCTCTTTTCATCAGTAGTTTTCATTTCTACTCCTTCGTGAAGTGCCATTGTGAAAGCTTCATACTACATAGGGTCACCATCATGTCTAGGAAATTCTATTGGTGGTAGGGTGGAAGAGAGATTTTGTTGAGCTATGAGCTTGCTGATTTCAGTTTGATTCCTCATCAATTCCACAGACAATAGGTGCAGGAGTAGGCCTTTTGGCCCTTTGAGAGGTAGTGACAGATGTTTATATTGTTCAAGGAATCTTTCCTCTAGCCACTATGATTGAAGACTGGTTTAGGAGATTAATTGATATGCATTCACGAGCTTTCCACGAGACATTCAATGCCTCTTAATGCCTTATTTATTGCAGTAGTAAAAACAGTAAGATATTCATCCAAACTTCTTGTTTACGTACATTTTGATCTTACCCCTAGTCAAACTCGTGCATGGTCAAAAGCTGTGGCCTCTCCCCCATGCTTCTTCAAACTACGCAAAAAACTACTCTGGCATCTGCGCGAGAATCCCAGCCGCAAACACGCCTCTGACTACGTATAAATCCCACCTACATAATTACAGGCAGATAAAATTTAAATGTAACTGGTTATAGTTATAACATACTGAGTTAAGCTAAATGGCTACTACACCTACTAAGATGCCCGCTTCTTGGTGAACAGTGCTGTCTGGAAGATCTAGCATTGGCAAACAAAAAGGCTGTCCACTGTACAAGAGCCTGGCCGAACATTTGAAACATAGATGATGGACACGAAAGAAGAAGGGGCTGGATGCAGAAAAAATGTTCCCCATGTTGTGGGAGTCCAGAACCAGGAGTCACAGTTTATGAATAAGGGGTAAGCCATTTAGGATTGAGATGAGGAATTTTCTCAGCCAGAGAGTTGTGAATCTGGATTTCTCTGCCACAGAAGGCAGTGGACGCCAATACACGAGATGTATTCGAGAGTTAGAAATAGCTTTTAGGGCTAATGGAATCAAGGGGCATGGGCGAAAAAGCTGGAACAGTATACTGATTATGGATGAGTTCCTGGAGAAAACCCACGTATGTCACGGAAAGAACGTTGCAAACTCCGTACAGACAAGCATCCGTAGTCAGGACCGAACCCGGGTCTCTGGCGCTGTAAAACAGCACCTCTACTGCTGTGCCACCTTGCAATCATTAGCTAATGGTTATATTAGCACCTGTGCTAATATAACCATTAGCACAGAAGCTGTGTGCTCAGTCCCCTGCTCGACTCACTCTATATCCATGACTGTAGCAGGTCACAGTTCCAACCCATCTTTAAATTCACCGACGACATCACCATTGTTGGACGAATTGCAGGTAATAATGAATCTGACTATAGGAGAGATATCAATCGTCTGATTGAATGGTGCCAGAGCAACAACCTTGCTCTCAACATCAGGAAGACCAAGGAGCTGAATGTTGACTTGAGATGAAGAAGGCCAGGGATTCACAAACCTGTCTTCATCAATAGATCAGTGGTGACGCGAGTCAACAACTTCAAGTTTCTGGCAAAGGTATCTCTGAAGAACTGTCTTGGACCCAGTACATTAATGCAATCAAACAGATAACCATAAATTCCTCTACTATCTTAGAAAATTGAGGAGATTTGGTATGTCAATGAATACTCTCTTGAAATTCTACAGGTGCACGGCAGAGAACATATTGACTGGTTGCATCACAACTTGATTCAGCAACCTGAACGCCTGTGAACAATGGAGATTACAATGGTCACTGCCCTGTCCATCATGTCCATAACCTCCCCACCATGCAAGGAATCTATAGGAGGCACTTCTTCAAAAAGGCAGTCAGCATCATTAAGGACCCACAATACCTTGGCCACACTCTCCTTTCACTCCTACCATCGGGAAGAAGGTATAAGAGCCTGAAAACTGTGACCTCCAGGTTCAGGAACATTTTCTTCCCAACAACCATCAGGCTTTTGAACACAGCAAATATCAATTAAACTTTGAAGTCCAAACTGTCTTGGCTGCACTAGGGATGTTGAGCTTTTTGTTTTGGGGTTTTCTATTTATTGAATATTTTTGTTTGTTTATTATGATATCTATTGGGTACTGTGTTTTAAAAACTATTATGCTGTTGAAAGTAAAAATTTCATTGTTCTGTTTCTGTAAATGCCATTGACATTTAAAGACTCTGGACAAATTATTTTGTGACATTCTTTTTAACAGTTTCACAATCTACCATGACTGATACCTTATACCATAATTCATTTTATTATAATGACGCTTCCTTAATAGCTCCAAAGGCTACTAGATTATTATTAACCTTTTCTCGATTATCAATTCCTTCCTTGGTTCCAAAAATATCACCCTGGAAAGCAATATCTTAGGCACTCCATGATTCATTGTTTCCACCTTACTGCTGTTTTGATTTGTCAGTCATTATGCAGCTTAAAATCCCCACATTTACTCTATTTCCTTGTTACATGTGCTTTGAAATTTTCTGCTTGATGCTCTGCCCTGCATTATCATGACTGTTTGGAAACATATAGATAATTCCTATTGGTATCATATTCTTTGCTATTTCCTGCAAACTGATTCATAGTCATACAGCATAGAAACGGGACCTTCAGCGCTACTTGCCAAATGCCGACTAAGATGCTCCATTTACAGGCAGTCTCACCTGCCGATGTTTAGCACATATCTCTAATCCTTTCCTATCCATGGACCTGTCCTAATATCTTTAAAATTGTGTTATAATATTTGTCTCAACTACCACCCATGCCACTCGTTCCACATACCCACCAGCCTCTGTGTGGAAAAAGTTGCCTTTCAGGTCCCTGTTACATTATTCTTCTTTAAACTTAAACTTTTGTCCTTTGGTTCTTGATTATCCTATTCTGAACTCTGACTGTGCATTCACCCTATCTATTTCCCTCATCATCTTATACACCTCTCTAAGATTCCTCATCCTCTGGCATTCCAAGGAATATAATCCTAGCCTTCTGCCTTCCCAACCTCTCCCTATAGCTTAGCCTCTCAAGTCTTGGCAACATCCTTGTAAACTTCTCTGCACGCTTTCCAGCATTCTTCTACTTGAGTTTTCACACTGTGATCATTTCTCTCTATTGTCTTTATGTTATCCATATCAGGGCTACTCATCTCCCTTTACCATTCTGCCTATTTTTAAAAAGTTAAAATATTAAATTCCTAACCAAGGTCACTCTGCAACCATATCTATGTAGTGGTGTTCACAGGAATCCATCTGTCTTTATGTTCTATTAATTCATTTATCTTCCAATGAATGCCCCATGTATTCAAATAACCTTAATTGTCATACAAGGCAAATAATTGTATTGTGTGGTTTATCCTCCTTGGATGAACCATTAAGGTGAGAATTTATTCTTTTTTTTTAAATTATCACCCTTTGACTTGTGTCAGCTCAGATTAGATTGATTTTTTTTTTCTTTTAAGAGAATTGAGATGAAGTTGGGAATGAACTGGGTAAGGATTGGTCTTCATGATGTTGACATGTTGAGCAGGATTCAGTGGTATTATGAACTGCTCCCTCATATGCCTTGCATCTGATGAGTACAAAGAAACATAATAAAATAGTAAGATTAAACGAGAACATACCAATTCGAAGTTTGATCATTATTTTATGAGGAGTAACGATGAGGGATTACATGAAGAAGCCCCGCCTGGCGCTTGATCGGCATACTTCGAACTGGTAAGTTCTCGTTTAATCTTACTATTTTACTTCGGAGTCATGTGAGTGACTACGTGAAGATTTTGTAGCTTCTGTGTTTTTTATGTCGTAGACTCATTCCATATGTCAATCTGGCTCAATCAACACAGTAATGTGCAAATAACACATTTTTTCCCAAACATTGCCTCAGTTTATGTGATAATTTTTTTTCATTATAAAAGAATGAAAGTAATGTCCTTTCCATTGAAAAGCAAATTTATCACCAAAATATCAATTGATAATATAATTTGATAGTATAAACAAAGCAACAATTACAGAGAACCCAACAATCCGTGTCCAATCCTGACACCATGACTGGTTCCTTGTAACTTTAATATTTATTTTACACCCTCCTGCGGCCTTGAATCTTTGCTCGAGCGGCCATTCCTGTAAATGTATCTACCTCCTTAATGGAGCGATTTTCCACATCTCAATGTCTAGTTCCACTGAGTATTAAACATGTTTTAACCATCTAGAATACAATTATCTAGAACCATCAGTTTTTACTGATACTTAATGTGGTTTTTGTGTGTAATAAATAGTGCTGTCTCACCACCACAGAGACTCTTACCTACTTTAACATATTGAGTCAATGTTGACCCACACACAATTTTTGGCCGACAGGATATGCTTAAATTTTTCCTTGGTTCCAGCTCTTCTTGGTCTGCTTTGTTTGGTAAATTCATAAACATATAAGATAATGTAATCTGTAGCCACATGCAATTATATAACGTATAATATATATATCTATCTATATATCTATATATATCTATATCTATATCTATATCTATATACCTTTTTCATATCGGGATATTACGAATGAGCCCGATAAATTCTTGGTCAGCAATTTGTCCTAAATAGGACGATAAACACTATGAGCCCTAATATTGGCTCTATCACTTAGTTGCTGAGAAAAAATGCAATCCACAAGGAACTCCCATATATCTAATATGATAAAATAACTTTTACTGTCTGCAAACATCACTCTCAACATTAATGAGAACCATGACGGTCCGGTTTTGGGCCACCAAAGCGCCCCTGGCAGCGTCCTGCTACATTTTCATCAGACACTTCCCTATCAGACAAAATGAGGAACATAAAAGAACATATTTCCTCATGTAATTTAGCGAAATGCATTCACCGCTCCTGCTCTCGGTTTTCCCACGAGAAACATTTGAGAAATCGGTGATTTAATCTGGATACAAACAGATTTAATGGTAAGTAATCCATACTACTGACAATGTATTTTTCCCTGATTTGTTGCCTGTGACAACATTGTCTCTTCCCTAGAGATAAACAGCTGAACTAAAACATTTTTAGAATACGCCACTTCTGGTTACCCAGATAATCACTTGATAATGATCTTACTAGACCCATGTGATTGATATATGCCACAGCCGTGGTATTGTTCACCTGATTGGACATGCACACTTTCATAGTAGAACAATAGGCATTTAATCCATAAAAAGCTCCTGATACTCCAATAATTAATACAAATGTTTGGAGAAAAAGTTTCTTGGGATAATCCATTTGCAATTCCCTGGTGTTATTGTCCGTAGTCCTCTAAACAAGGGACGTATCAAATATTAACTTGATAAGAATAGATATTATACTTATCTTAGCCCAAATAATCACAGAAGCTATCCATCATCCGATAATACTTGCTTCAACTTGCAACGGCTGCTAAGCTTATATATTTAAAGCAGCTTGTGGAACCTTTTCTATCCACCACTTTAATTCTGATAAAGTATCCTTTGGTAATTGCATAGGCCTGTCAAAAGGCCTGCATACTCTTATAATGCTTGTGTTTTCCATTTTTTTGAGCTTTTTTACTCTTTTACCTAAGCTCCTTCTCAGATGGAGGGACAAAGTTTGTCAACAAAGCAATGAGACATATTTGTAATATTGGCATTGTGTTTCTCGGAAAAAATTCTCCCCCCCCCCCCCCCCCCCCAATACTAAATACCAATCCTTCGAGTCTTATAGTAATGATTAACAATTTGTTAATAACAACTGTTTTGCAGTGTTGAAGATGTCCATTTTGATAAAATGTTTTTACACTGTAATAGTGTATTTAAAATGATGTCTTGTATGGCTTTACCACCATATCTTCCTTTTCCCTGGGGAAATTTATGATACTAATTTACTTACCTCTTCTTTATTGGAGTTATTTTGGGTGCAAACCTAAAATCAATTTTTAGGTTTTCTATACAGTGAACCAATTCCTTCTACAAGTTTTTTTGTAGATCCTTTACACATTAAAATACATCAATCCGTTGTTATGCCATATCATTGATCATAACACAACTGTAATCTCCCACAATTGGAGATTTCATCAACTTCTTCTGTAACAAGTTTTTGCACCTCTTCAAATGTACATGAAGCCTTCTCTCCCCAATCATATGGGTTCACATAAGGCTGTGTTGGATAAATATTTATTTATCATACTCATTTATTTTGCCAAAGTTTAATGACCAATAGTCTTTCCTTTGTAATCAATGTCTTTGATTTATCCTGAGGCAGGTTTACTCCATAATAATCAGGAGTTTAACATAACTTGGTCTGTTTTGACCTGCAATGTTTTACTTGTTTTACATAAGTAGTGATGCCACGCACCAGCTTGAAATACTTTTGAAATCGTATTTCCTTATGTCTCCATATAATTGAGACATGGGTACCATAATCGGATTCACCGTTGATACCTTAATAAAACATAAAAGTTTTATCAATAACCCTGCTGTTTCAACCATAACAGCTTTGGTGAGAGACCAATTAATGTTGGTTTCCATGGCCTCACTCCTTCATTCAGGTATCGTACTTAGTACACCTGTATGTATATTTGTGCTGTGGTGGGTACTTTATGAGCAGCCACCACTATCAATGCACCTTTAGGGTCAGTTTTTTCCATTTTCGTTTACTGCCCTGGTACTCCTGAGTTTTTCCTCAAGGAGACTACCTCCAAAACAAATCGAGGTAGATATTCCCACATTGTTAAATCCTACCATATATATTAATATATGGAAACCCCTCAGGGTCTGTTTTGTGGAATATTCTGGGCCTTTTTAAACCCTTTGGTTGATTTTTTTATTTTTGGAGTCTTTCTCCATTAATTTTAAGCCATTAAGCTTTTTTGTCTGGAGGCCTTTTTATTAGAACTTTTAATTCATGGCCTCTTTTAAAATTTTTCCTCCCCACTGGAGTTTTCCTCATAGCCAAATGTTTGTGGAGCAACTAAAGTCTCCCTAACGGTAATTTTAACGGCCACCGGCATCGGAACCGGCTCCGCACTAATCTGCCGTCCCGATCGGTGCGTTTTCCCCTGGGACGCTTTTTAAACTCCGTTTTTTTCCACCCGGAGTATTTTCTTTTCTTTTTAACTTTTAAGCTCCGTTTTTTCACCCAGAGTATTTATTTTTCTTTTTAACTTTTAAACTCGTTCCCCCCCCCCCCCAAGAGTATTTACTTTTACTGTTTGCTTTTAAATTCCGTTTCCTTTTAACTCCTAGTGGCTCTATACACCAGCCACGGAGTTTGGACATGCCCTGTAAGTAATGCAACTGTACTTACCTGCGGGCCTGTACCTACCGCTGTAGAGGAGCTGCGCTCTGCAGCTCTTGCTCTGCCGTCAGCGTCGACGTAATGCTGATCAAGCGCCAGACGGGGCTTCTTCGCGTAGTCACTCACGTGACTCCGAAGTAAAATGTGGTTTTGCTCCCACATTTACATCCACATCTCTTCTAATGACAATCACTACTAAAAACTAGGATCCTCTAAGTGTTGTCTTTTTTATTGGAGGAGGGATCTCAAAAACAAAGCAGTGAGAGAGGCCCAGTTTACGGAAGAGGGGAATTTTGTTTATTGATTGAGTGAGTTGATTGAATAAATAGTATGGCAAGGCTTGGAATGTAACTATGCTAAATGGCAAGGTCGTGAACAGGGCAGCCAGAGCTACATAAGGGTTGTTAACTAGAGTGGCTTATTCTGATTTTTGTAGCTTGAGTAGAAGTTGGTGTCATTGCTGTCCCCTAGGCTGACCGTTTTGTGGTTAACACTTTTCAGAAGGTGTTGCTCAACCTCGCAGCTCAGAGTGCAAGCACAAGGGGCTGGATGATTGCCATACACACAAAAATGAGTACAACAGAAGTATTTTGGGCCATCTAAGTTACTTTACTTGTTTTTGGTTCTGACGACTGATGGAAGAATGGATGGGTAGAGTAGCTAGGTCAAGACCATACCAGCATGAGTGGCACAACCACACAGGAGGGGTGGGGGAAAGGTTGAGAGGATCTCCGTTCCTAACACTTTGAAGGAGGCCATTTGGAGATTGTGTTTGTACTCAGCAATTTTATCAGCAATTCAACTCTCTGTGAAATATTTGATTTTGGCAGCTACAAAAATGGGAAAAGTGGTTTCAATGCTTGACAATTATTCTTGGGATGGAAATTAGCAAGCGACTGAGTTTTGAGGTCTTGCCAGTCAATATAAAATGTGGGTAATAGAATCTTTAAAAATGTGTATATCTGAACTTCAAGGTGGAAGGCTTACTGTAACAGGTATATGTCATCTAATTCCTTGTAAAATGTTATTACGTTTTACACTTTTCCAAAAGTCATCATCTTTCTTTACAATTTACCACTTTTATTTTACCATCTGCATTTGACTTTCTCCATACACTAAAGTCTGGATGAGTGTGTACATGTGGAAACATTATTCTTAAAGTTAATATTCTATGGCATTGCTGAATTAAAACCAATATAACCATATAACAATTACAGCACGGAAACAGGCCCTCTCGGCCCTTCCAGTCCGTGCCGACCAATGCATGAAGTATACATTAGTTCATGGTTTTAGAGGTATTTTGTTCCTTAATATTCAAAGTCTCATGTTGTATGCACTTACATTTATATTGTCATGAGTTAATGATTGTGAGAAGCTGAAGGCTGGAGTGTGAGAAATTCATGGAAGTATAAACTGACGATGGAGAAGTGAAACTGAGGCACTGCGATATCTCAGCTGATAGGAGTGCAATTATTCTGTGTGTATGTTACAATTTCATTATAAATGTTTAACAGGAATTGCATTCACATTGCAACATGATGCATAAGCATGATGTGTAAATATGAAGGAAAATGGTTTGGGAGTCCACTTTTTCTGCAACTCTGCTTATTAAGTTTGAAGAAACATCTGGTTATTCATTTTGCCATTTCAGCACATCTCATCTAAAATAAAAATATAGGAAAGAGAAAATTTGAAGATTAGGTGGATAGGGACAGTTGTAAAGGTAAAGGAGTGATCCAGGTTTGCAGTAATATTGTGATGAGCAACTTACCAGTTGCAACTTTACAGGAAATCATATTGTTTACAATGGTCCAAACAATGAATCTGTGAATGTCATCGTGGAATCCAAATTATAACAAGTAATATTCCATATACACCAATAAGATAAATAGTTGATCTTTGCTTATGACCAGTTAATAATAGTCAAATTATCAGAATGTAAAATCAAAGCACAAATGCTGCAAGAACTCAGCCAGTCGAGCAGCAACAGTGGAGAGAAAAACGACTTAATTTTGAAGAATGGGCTCGACCCGAAATGTCACCCATTCCTTCCCTCCAGAGATGCTGCCTGTCCCGCTGAATTACTCCAGCTTTTTGTGTCTTATCTTCGGTTTAAACCAGCATCTTCAGTTCCTTCCTACATACTTAATTTTTTGGGTCAGTGACTGTCCTCAGTATGAGGATGTGCCTGTTCTTCAATATACTGACATGGGAGGGTTTTGTCACCCTGATTAGACCCTAGCTGATATCAAGTTTAAGGTCAGTTTATTGTCACATGTACAAATTAAGGTACAGCAAAATTCGAATTACCATACAACCATACTAAAAAAAAACAAGACACACAACTACATAAGTTAACATAAACATCCACCACAGCGAAACCCCACGTTCCTCACTGTGGTGGAAGTCTAATCATCTTTGGTGTACAATTTTGGTCTAATCATCTTTGGTGTACAATTTTGGTCGCCTAGTTATAGGAAGGATGTCAACAAAATAGAGAGAGTACAGAGGAGATTTACTAGAATGTTGCCAGGGTTCCAGCAACTATGTTACAGAGAAAGGTTGAACAAGTTAGGTCTTTATTCTTTGGAGCGCAGAAGGTTAAGGGGTGACTTGATTGAGGTCTTTAAAATGATGAAAGAGACAGAGTTGACGTGGATAAGCTTTTCCCATTGAGGGTAGGGAAGATTCAAACAAGAGGGCATGACATGAGAATTAAGGGACAGAAGTTTAGGGGTAACGTGAGGGGGAACTTCTTTACTCGGAGGGTGGTGGCTGTGTGGAATGAGCTTCCAGCAGAGGTGGTGGAGGCAGGATCGATTTTAACATTTAAAAGTAAAGTGGATAGGTATATGGACGTGAAGGGAATGGAGGGGTATGGTTTGAGTGCAGGTAGATGGGACTAGGGGAAAACAAATGGTCGGCACGGACTGGAAGGGCCGAGAGGGCCTGTCTCCGTGCTGTAATTGTTATATGGTTATATGGTTATATCATCTTCTTTATTCTCGCGTGGTCGGGGCAGTCGAACCTTCCGCAGTCAGGGAGATCGAAGCCCCCGCGTCGGAGCGGTCAAAGCTCCTGCGGCTTGGAGCTCCTGAAGTCGGTCTCTAACTAGAGACCACGAGCACCGTGATGTTAAAGTCCGCAGGCTTCCGCGGTGTAGCTCAAGTCGATCACGGACTGGAATCGCGAGCTCCATGATATTAAGTCCGCAGGCTCCCGCGGTGGAGCACTCAAAGTCAGTCTCCAGCAAAGTCCGCCAACTCCTCGATGTTAGGCCGCAGTGCAGATGAAGATATGATACGGGAAAAAATCTCCATTGAGGTAAGAGATTAGAAATAGTTTCTCCCAACTCCACAACCCCCACATAAAACAAGTTAAAGAACACTAAACACATACAAACAACAAAGAAGGAAGGAACAAGACAGACGATTGATGAGGCAACCATTGCTGGCGCCATCTGGTGGTTCCAGGGCACAATGCAAAAACTTAAACTATTCTGTTAGTTTTGCCTGTGTACATACTATTAAATGGCACAGGGCACAGTGGTAGAGTTGTTGCCTTACAGTGCCAGAGACCCGGGTTCAATCCTGACTACGGGTGCTGTCTGTATGAAGTTTATACATTCTCCCTGTGACATAGAAACATAGAAAATAGGTGCAGGAGTAGGCCATTCGGCCCTTCGAGCCTACACCGCCATTCAATATGATCATGACTGATCATCCAACTCAGTATCCCGTACCTGCCTTCTCTCCATACCCCCTGATCCCTCTAGCCACAAGGGCCACGTCTAACTCCCACTTAAATATAGCCAATGAACTGGCTTCAACTACCTTCTGTGGCAGAGAATTCCAGAGACTCACCACTCTCTGTGTGAAAAATGTTTTTCTCATCTCGGTCCTAAAAGATTTCCCCCTTATCCTTAAACTGTGACCCCTTGTTCTGGACTTCCCCAACATCGGGAACAATCTTCCTGCATCTAGCCTGTCCAACCCCTTAAGAATTTTGTAAGTTTCTATAAGATCCTCGCTCAATCTTCTAAATTCTAGTGAGTATAAGCCGAGTCTATCCAATCTTTCTTCATATGAAAGTCCTGACATCCCAGGAATCAGTCTGATGAACCGTTTCTGTACTCCCTCTATGGCAAGAATGTCTTTCCTCAGATTTGGAGACCAAAACTGTACGCAATACTCCAGGTGTGGTCTCACCAAGACCCTGTACAACTGTAGTAGAACCTCCCTGCTCCTATACTCAAATCCTTTTGCTATGAATGCTAACATCCCATTTGCTTTCTTCACTGCCTGCTGCACCTGCAACCCTGCTTTCAATGACTGGTGTACCATGAAACCCAGGTCTCGTTGCATCTCTCCTTTTCCTAGTGGGCCACCATTCAGATAATAGTCTACTTTCCTGTTTTTGCCACCAAAGTGGATAATCTCACATTTATCCACATTATACTGCATCTGCCATGCAATTGCCCACTCACTCAGCCTATCCAAGTCACCTTGCATCCTAGCATCCTCCTCGCAGCTAACACTGCCCCCCCCCCCCAGCTTTGTGTCATCCGCAAACTTGGAGATGTTGCATTCAATTCCCTCGTCCAAATCATTAATATATATTGTAAATAGCTGGGGTCCCAGCACTGCCCCACTAGTCACTGCCTGCCTCTCTGAAAAGGACCCGTTTACTCCTACTCTTTGCTTCCTGTCTGCCAGCCAGTTCTCTATCTACATCAATACACAACCCCCAATACTGTGTGCTTTAAGTTTGTATACTGATCTCTTATGTGGGACCTTGTCGAAAGCCTTCTGAAAGACCACGTGGGTTTTCTCTGGGTGTTCTGGTTTCCTCCCACACTCCAAAGACATATAGGTTTGTAAGTTAATTGGCTTTGGTAAAATTGTCCCTAGTATGTAGGATAGTGTTGGTGCACAATGGATTGGCGTGGATCAGAGGGATCTGTTTACACACTATCTCATGTCTAAACTCTTGTGTCTATCTACTCTTTCAGTGATTTTTGACTATCTTTATTCATTTAACAAAAGCGGAAGCAAAACTCCAGAGGTTGGAAATTGAAGATTTGTCATGATCATGAAATCTCATGTCTCCTGGTGTACATACTGTAGATGGATCGAGTGGTGGCGCCATCGAGTGTGGCTGCCTCGCCAGCAGCTGTCTGTCCTTTCATCCTTTTTGTTATTTTTAGTCTGTGTAAAAGTTTGTTTTGAAGGTCTTTTAGTCTTTTTTTATGTGCTGGGGAAGGGGATATTGTTTTTCTCAGTCATTACCTGGTCGCAAATGCATCTTTTCGCGAGGCCTACCTGCCGGAGACCAGCCAGAGCTTCCATCGCGGAGTGGGCGATGCCTTACCGTGTTCGCCGTGTGGAGCTCTGGCGGGTCTGCTGACTAACACCGTGGAGCTATGTCTGCGGCGCTTCCAGCCGCGGGCGGCTGTGACTCTAACATCGCGGAGCCCTAGGATCTTTCGCTGAGGATCGCCAGTGTTAGAGCTCCGCCTAGCTTGGCCTGTAGACTTCAGAAGCCGCGGTCTCTGGTAGGAAGCGGCTGATTCAGAAACTCCAAGCCTCTGAGAGTGTTCCGACGTCGGAGTTTCACCATCCCGGTGAGGGGGTCTGAAACATCGGGCTGCCGTTGTGCCGACTGCGGAAGCCTCAATAGGCCCCGACCACGGGTGAACATGAGGAAAAGGACTGAACTTGATTACCTTCCCTCACAGTGGGAAACGTTGATTCCGCTGTCGGGGATCTTTTATGTTTTATGTTAAATTCTATAGTGTTGTGTTTATCTTATTAATGTGTTGCTTGGCAACTCAAATTTCACTGCACCAATTGGTGTGCGACAATAAATGTCCTTTGTCCTTTGGATCCCGTTTCATTCCAATGGAGACACTTCTGTTGGATTTTTTATCAGGTGTATTTTTGTCTTTAAATTCTGCGTTTAATTCTGTTTTGCGTCCTTGGGAGTCTTACCCAATAATGATTCAGAATGGTCCTTTGCAATATTGTTCAATTGAGCTCTTCAATGTGGGAAACAAACGAGATGGTTCACATTTCATCACCAAAATTGAGAATTGAAACATGAGATAGTCTAGAAATTAGTATAAGTAAGAGAGTCACATAGAACTTGTAACAACAGCTCATTTGTCCCAGTATTCCAAGGTCTAACAGGGTTCTCACTTAACTTTTTTTCTCTGTTGCCAGCCAGGCAACCTAGGCAGCTTTTTAGGTTGCCAAATGACAGTTTAGGTGGTCATTTAAGACGGTTTGCATGACACGTGCGATAATGTGCTCGGACGAAGTGCATAGTTACTAGTTGGAATTATGGTCAATGAAGCATTTGCATATTATTTCTGCTTCAAATAAAATCACAAACTAAACATATTCACCAATCAAGACATGATATATACCGCAATGACATGCAGCAAAATTACAATACAGTATCTCATCTCTTTTTACACGTTGCAATGAATGCAATTTCTATTATTTCTTTCCACTTCCAAACAAAAATCTGGTTGGATTATTCAGCGTATGATCAGCCTCAGTAAGACCAAGTGCAGGCTTGGCGATCGCTTCGCACAACACCTCCATTTAGTTTGCAATAACCAACCTGATCTCCCGGTGGCTCAGCACTTCAACTCCCCTTCCTATTTTGAATCCGACCTTTCTGTCCTGGGCCGCCTCCATGGCCAAAGTGAGGCCCACCGCAAATTGGAGAAACAGCACCTCAAATTTCTCCAGCTTTGTGTACCAACGGGATCCCACCACTGGCCACATCTTCCCATCTCCTCCCCTGTCGGCTTTCCGCAGAGATCACTCCCTCCGTAACTCCCTGGTCAACTTGTCCCTTCCCACCCTTCCCACCCCCTCTCCTGGCACTTTCCCTTGCAACTGCAGGAAATGCTACATTTGTCGCTTTACATCTCCCCCCCCCCCCCCCCCCCGACTTCATTCAAGAACCCAAGAAGTCTTTCCAGGTGTGGAAGAGGTTCACCTGCACCTCCTCCAACCTCATCTATTGCATCCATTGCTCTTCATCGGTGAGACCAAGCGTAGGCTTGGCGATCGCTTCGCCCAACACCTCCGCTCGGTTCACAATAACCAACCTGATCTCCCGGTGGCTCAGCACTTCAACTCCCCCTCCCATTCCGAATCTGACCTTTCTGTCCTGGGCCTCCTCCATCGCCAGAGTGAGGCCCACCGTAAATTGGAGAAGCAGCACCTCATATTTCGCTTGGGCAGTTTACATCCCAGCGGTATGAACATTGACCTCCAATTTTAGGTAGTCCCTGCTTTCTCCTCTGCTTCCCAGCTCTGCCTCAGCCCACTGTCTCTGCCTCTTCCTTTCTTCTTCCAGCCCCCCCCCCCCCCCCCCCCCCCCCCCACCCTCACATCAGTCTGAAGAAGGGTCTCAACCCAAAATGTCGCTCCATAGATGCTGCCTCACTCGCTGAGTTTCTCCAGCATTTTTCTCTACCCATTCACACAAGTTCTGTTATCCCACTTTCCGCACCCACTCCCTGCACATTAGGGGCAATTTTACAGAGACAAGTTAACCTACAAACCCAATGCGTCTTTGGGATGTGGGAGGAAACCTATACACTTGCAGGGAGAATGTGCAAATTCAACACAGACAGTGCCCGAGGACAGGATCGAACACAGATCTCTGGCATGTGAGGCAGCAAGTCCACCAGCTGTGCCACTATATTTAGAATAGAATAGAATGCCTTTTATTGTCATTCAAATGGACAAGGTTTGAACGAAATGTCATTCCTACAGTCATGACATTACAAAAAAACCAAGACACACATTTAACACAATGTACACAAACATCCATCACAGTGAATCTCCAACACCTCCTCACTGTGATGGAAGGCAAAAGTCTTATCTCTTCCCTTTGTTCTTCTCCCGTGGTCCAGCAGTCCAACTGCAGCGTCGAGGCGACTGGGGCTCACGATGTTAAAGCCCCCGGCGGGCGATGGTAAGTCCCGCGGTCATTTAAGCCGCGCGGGGCGATGTTAGGCCCCGCTCAGAGTCATTTAAACCCCGTGATTCCGGCGGGAGAAGTTGCCGTTGCGGGAGCTCCGAATAGCGGTCTCCCACCAGGGACCTGCGAGCTCCCAATGTTCCTGTCCACCGGGCCTGCGGCCGGAGCCTCCGAAGTCGGGTTGCAGCCACGCGCCACCACAGCTCTCCCCGCTCCAAAGTCGGCCAGCTTTGCGATGGCGAGTCCGCAGCCTCCGCGACTGGAGCCCTCAGGTTGGAGGCCGCCACCGGCTCCGAGATGTTAGGCCCACTGACACTGGAGACCCGACAGGGAAAAAGCATACTCTAACGGGACAAAAATTTTTAAAAGACAGACTGACTGCAGTCGAGCTGCTGCCGTTAGGCGCCGCCACTTCGCAACACACTAATTTCCAACAAACAAAAAATTATACGTTGATAACTTTGGTTACTAAACAAAAAAGAAACTATCCATATTCAGTCTTAAATCTCTAAGTGGCACTATGTCCCCCTTTACAGTTACTGTATGTTTTAATTCAGTTCAAGACTACGGGGCAGTACATTGGCCATAGATTCAAGATTCAAGAGAGTTTATTGTCATGTGTCCCAGATAGGACAATGAAATATAGTAGGCATAAACAAATACATAGCAGAACAGATCAGTGTGACCATATACCAATGAATGCGTGTGTGTGTGTGTGTGTGTGTGTGTGCGCGCACACACACACACACGCTCTCTCTCGCTCTCTCCCCCCTGGGCTATTAGTGATCAGAGTCTTGTTTAATAACCTGATGGCTGTGGGGAAGTAGCTATTCCTGAACCTGGATGTTGCAGATTTCAGGCTCCTGTACATTCTACCTGAAGGCAGTGGGGAGATGAGTGAGTGGCTATGATGGTGTGGGTTTTTGATGATGCTGGCAGCCTTTTCGAGGCAGCGTCTGTGATAGATCCCCTTGATGGTAGGGAGGTCAGCATGCTCTCTACTGTGCACCTGTAGAAGTTCGAGAAAGTCCTCCTTGTCATACCGACTCTCCTTAATATTCTCGGGAAGTAGAGGCGCTGATGTGTTTTCTTTATAATTGCATCTGTGTTCTCGGACCAGGAGAGATCTTCAGAGATATGCACGCCCAGGAATTTGAAGCTCTTGACCCTCTCCACTATCGACCCGTTGATATAAACGGGGCTATGGATCCCCATCCTACCCTTTACAAAGTCCACAATCAGTTCCTTGGTTTAGCTGGTGTTGAGAACCAGGTTATTGTGCTGGCACCATTGGGTCAGACGGTCGATCTCACTTCTATATTCTGACTCGTCTCCGATGCTGTGCTGGCCGTGGTTGTGCGCATGTGCAGGGGGAGGATGTGCAAGCCGCGGCAGTAAGGCAGACGGCCGGCCGTGCCAGCAGACGAGGAGCGAGCAGAGACCCGGAAACGGATGGCGAACGGAGACGGAGAGTGACACACAGAGATAGAGAGGGGGCCCGCTCAGAATTAAACGATAGGTGTCACGGTTGCTTGCCAAGCCGGGCAAAATAGCATGGCATTTAGGTTGCCCGGCGGCACTTTAGGTCGCCATTGGCACCCAGGCAACCGTTAATTTCGAGGCCGGTCTAAACTTCCTTCCACAAAATTGACTACATATCTCAACATTTTTTTTTTCTCCCTTATATAATTAATTTCATGTACTATATTACATTCTGAATAATGTATGCTGATTTTTTTTGCTGGATTTATTACCAATTACATACATCAATATTTTCTATTGATTTTCATTATTTTAATTCTCTTTTGAGGGTCGCAATCTGTTCAATGTTTATTAGTTAAATCTGATATTCTTGTGTAAAGAAATCTGAACTTTACATCCTGATCAACATTTTCTTGCAATTTAAATATGTTTAATACCATGATTTCTATTCCTTGTAAAGGCTTTTTGACTTGCATTCCTTTAATTGTGTACATAATTTTAAACAAACTATTTTAAACTCACATTTTGCAGCACTTGGCCACTGGTCTATTATTAGCAAGAGGAACACTGTTCTACATCCATTGTATTAGGCAAGAAAGTGATAATATTGTTTTGGCCTACTTTCACATGCCAAACTATTTCTCATTGCAGTTTACGTTGTAGAAGATCGCAGGAGGAATGATACTGGAGATACATGTTTGACGGCATGTTGGACTGCCCTCTGCTGTTGTTGCCTTTGGGATATGTTGACCTAAAATTTCTCGACTACATTGAAAACCCTACTTCAAGATTCTCCCTCCTTTAGACCTCCAAATCAAAGCTCGAATAATAACTTTGTTTTATCCCAAAAGGTGCCTGTTTGAAATTTATTTTTGGTTATATAATGACATTAGCTTAATTAAGTAACTGAATGGCAAGTTATTGGTGTGATGCAATGTCCATTGATGGCCTCCCAAAATAAAGAGCAATTTAATTTATGCAGGTGTTTTTAAATGTTATTAATTGCAATTAATTCAATTTGATACTGAATATTTGCATTTTGATTTATGTTTATGTAAGATTAGCATTGATTTCCTGTGAAACTATTTACTAGGTAAGGAATAACATTGTACTGTTTTACTATTCATCATCGGAACTAATATTCCACATTAAAGACCGCTGTTCAATCACAAATTTTTGAATAAAGTGAATTTATGCTTCAACACAATGATCGTCTTTTGCAAGTTAAGCATAGCTCTCTCCATATCTGCACATTTCAGAGGTCAAAATCAATGCAAAACATTGGGGAAATAATTAATCTTTGGTTGTCAGTGCCAAATACGTGCAATAATTGAGTCAATGGCAGCAAAGGTACAGCTGATTGCGTAACAGAAGCTAATACTTAAATGTAGATGTAACAACACTGAACAAAGATTGTATCCCCTCATTCCCTCTCACCCCCAATCATCACTGTACCTTTGACCCTTTGTTGTCTAAAATTTGCTATCTTCCTCTAAATTCCGCAGTGTCATCTCGACATTTCATTCTCGACAATGTGAAAGCTGCATTGTAGGTTTGGCTCCTTTCTGCTTAAAAAATACATCTTTTGGAACATGCAGCTTGGAGGTTGAGCAAACAGAGACCAATCTGCTCTGCACAGAGATATTAACATTTTCTTTAGGTTCTAACTCAAGTACTTAGATTTATTTACACAAACGATAGACACAAAAAGCTGGAGTAACTCAGCAGGACAGGCAGCATCTCTGGAGAGAATGAATGGGTAACGTTTCAGATCGAGACCCTTCATATATTTGATATGCATGAAGTGTAGATTTGCTCAAGAACAATATATCACAGCTGGGGTTTCCAGCTGTGATAGTAGCTCTTAAGAGGCATCTGATGTTTGATCCTGGGACATTTTGAAGTGAGAAGCAAGGAGTTGGGAATAAAAGTCCAGGCAAAAATCTAAATTGCATATTGAGACTGTTCTATATTCTTTCTAATATTGGTATCAGAGAGAAGTTGAGTTGTTACTTGTCTTTTGTAGAATACAGATCAAAAAGAGGAATTTGCAGAACAAAATGTTCAATCCTGTTTCTTTTTGTTAGATCTTGCACAGCGATTAAGAAACTCTACTCCTAGATTACCATCAGTAAGGTGTTTAATCTTCCATTTCAGAGGGTTCAAATACACTTGAGGACTTTGATTCATGAAATTAGAAAATGCTGAAATCACTGCTGATCAGTCAGCATTTCTCCAGCAATGTGAAATTGACCTATCCAAAGATATAGCGTGAGCTGCTGAACGTTCCAGCAATTTGTTTTCATTGCAGTATTTAATAAATATACAGGTTAACAAACCGCAGAAGGAAAATGAACATTTTCAGCACCATTGACCAATGTTTTCTTTTTTTTCTCTTCACCACTCTGTTTTGGATAGCAGAGAGCTTGGCACATTGAATTTAATTGAATCAATGTTATTAGCCAAGTACGTATGCATGCCTTGGTGCTTTGCTCACAAGTAACGACGTGATATAGAGTAGTCAATTGAAAATAAAACATTATAATTTAAGCATGTGAAGAATTAAATAAAATACCAGAGCAAAAGGAGGCTACAGACTTTTGGCTGTTGAGTAGAGCCACTGCTCGTGGAAAAAGAAAAGCTGATTTTATGTGGCGGCTTTGACAGTCCAGAGTTGCCTTCTAGAGGGAAGTGCTTCCAAGAGTTTGTGGCCAGGGTGAAAGGGGTCGGAGATCTTACCTGCTCACTTCCTGGCCCTTGCAGTGTACAGTTTGTTGATGGGGTGAAGGTTGCAGCCAACAACCTTCGCGGCTGATCAAATGATGCGCTGCAGCCTCCAGATGTCATGCTTGGTGCTAGAGCCAAACCAGATCATGATGAAGAAGGTGAGGACAGACTCTATGATGGCAGTATAAAACTGGATCATCATTGCCTATGGCAGATTGTGTTTTCTCAGCTGCCTCAGGAAGTACATCCTCTGTTGGGTGTTTTTGATTGTGGAGTCGATAATGACCTTCCATTTAAGGTCCCTGGACATGATGGTTCCAAGGAACTTAAATGACTCCACAGATGTGACTGTTGTGTTGTTGATGGGGGAGGAGGGGGAGCTCTCCTAAATTCTACAATCAATTCCACTGTCTAAAGAGCATTGAGCTCTATGTAGAGCGATGGCACCAGGATGCCAGCTGTGTCACTTCCTGTCTGTAGGCAGATTCCTCCCCATCCTGGATTAGTCCAATCAGGGTTGTGTCACCTGCAAACTTGAGAAGCTTGACAGAGGAGTTTGTGGAGGTGCAGTCATTGGTGTAGAGAGAGTAAAGGAGAGAGGAGAGTACGCAGCCTTGCTGGGCTCCTATGCTGAGGGTCAGCGGGTCGGAGATGCGCTTTCCCAGCCTCACATGCTGCTTCCTTTCTGTCAGGAAGTTGGTGATTCACTGACAGAGGAGTTCCGGCACAGTCAACTGGGAGAGTTTGGAGTGTAGCAGCTCTGGCATAATGGTGTTGAATGCAGAGCTAAAATCCACAAACAAAATCCTTGCATTTGTCCCCTGGCAGTCTGGATGCTGGAGGATGAAGTGCAGGCCTAGGTTGACTGTGTCATCCTCTGATCAATTTGCCCGGTTTGCAAACTCCAGGGGGTCCAGCAGGGGGTTTGATGATGGAGTTCACACTGTGTCCAGCTACGTAGTCATGAGTATAGAGTGAGTACAGCAGGGGGCTGAGCACGCAGCCTTGAGGTGCTCCTATACTGATTGTTATCGAGGATGACACATTTCCACCAATACGGACAGACTGTGGTCTGTGGATGAGGAGGTCGAGGATCCAATTGCAGAGGGATGCGCAGACCCTGATCTAAATGATCAGGATGTTTAAGGATGGTATTAAACGCCGAGCTGTAGTCTATGAATAACAGCCTGACAAAATGTTAATTGCATTTTACATAATTAAAATGCTTTTTATCATTCGTACAGTCATCTATGAATAACATCTTATTTTTTAAGTATCTTTTTGTAACAAAGGGATTCTAATCTCCCAAAGCCCATGTCTGGGAAGATGAGTTTAGTTTTGGTAACCTGAATGACCTCTAAGTCACGCTCAATGAGTACTTGCTCCCACAGCAAAAAATAGCAACTAGTGTTCAATTACACATGGTCTGTGATCTGGTAATTGCATTCAAATGACGTGGTATAAACTAGGTTCCAATAACTGCAAAAGGTACTGACCATTAATGCTTGCCCTGTGCTATGATAGAGGACTTGTATCTCTTTCTCGAATTTAACGCAATTTTTCTTCCAACAAGTCAAAGTTATGACAGTTTGGACACACAACATAACACAGCAACTGGCCCTTTGGCTGTTGTGTTTGTGCTGACATGTTGTAAAATATTCTGCAGCAATCAAAGCTTGAAGGGTCAAAATTTAGATTGTTTTTATTCTACGGAAGCTGAAAGCAACTGTTTATTAATTGCTTTGCTTTATTTTGGTGTTGCCATTTTTCCACGGACAATCATTTATTCATTTTCCAAATAATTTAAATTAATGTGTTTCCAACTGGATATATGTCCATTCTCTATGCTGGATGAATTACAATTTTAATGGATCCAGCGGTGAAAGATAGACTCTACAATAAAACCATAATTGCTCCTAATTACTGGGGTTGAGAGATAAAAATAGATAGCCTATGATCGAATGGTGGAGTAGACTAGATAGGCTGAATGGCCTAATTCTAGTCCTATGTCTTAATTGACATACTCATGGACATCCTTGAAATTAAAATAAATAATATTTGGAAATTTCAATAGTCAAAGTTATGTTTTCGGGAGAATTTACCAATTTACTTCTAAAGATCAACTTTCACATTCTTGCAATTGTCCCTTGCTGAGTCCCAAATAACCACAATTTTCAACCCTGGCTTGACATTTTGAAATCTATTCTCAAAAGTCAATCTGGAAAATATACAAATATTAATTGTAAGAGAACAGTTGTGTACAGTGTGAAGCCACAAGTGTCATTTAATCACTGTCCAAGGTCCAACTTTTGCTTAGTCATATTAGTCAATGTCAGCCTTAGAACAATGGTAACACTTTCCTGTCAGTTTTAGTTCCACCTCAAAATTTAAATGATCCACCTGAGCTAATCCTGTTGCAGTAAGATACTGGTGAAACTGAGGTTTATACCTCAAACACAGCAGAATCATTTGACTTTATCCATTGTTCTGAAACATTTTAAGTCGAAAAAGACCCTAAGTGCTGGAGCAGCTCAGCAGGTCAGGCAGCATTTCTAGAGAACATGGATAGGTGACATTTTTGGTCTGGACCTTTCTTCTGACAGTGTGAGGGGAGTTCTGTGAGACCCTCTTTCACTCTTTGCCCCTCTGTGGATATGAGTTATATGAGGCTCTTTCTCACTGCTCCCCCTCTGTGAATCAGTCTGAAGAAGTGTTCCTACCAGAAACATCACCTATCCATATTCTCCAGAAATACTGCCTGACCTACTGAGTTTCTCCAGCACTTTGTCTCTTTATTTGTAATACAGCATCTGCAGTTCCTTGTCTACAGAAGAAATCAGAGTTGGACTTATTTTTGTGTTTCTGAGCACAGAAATGAGTGACAGAAGTTATTTGGGAGGGTTTGAAAATTATGGATGTGTTAATTTTTAAAGCAAGTTCAAAATCTGCCTGACCTGCTGAGTTACTCCAGCATTTTGTGTCTTTCTTTGGTGTAAACCAGCATCTGCAGTTCCTTCCTACACAAACTCTGTCCCTCTCCCTGAAGGTGAAGTTCACCCAAAATTAACAACTAATCTAACTGCTTTCTGTCCATTGGGGACTCCTACTTGCGATGGCTGGTAGGGGAAACTTAAAGATTCCGGCACCATTTTGATCCCGGTCCAAGGTGAAGTTCCCTGCACGCATATGTAACATGCATTTTATACCCAAAAGCTTGAAGTTCTACCCCTAATTTAAGAACAATAATTCATTATGTTTTAAAACTAGCTATCTTTCTTAGTGTCAAAAACAAGAGATATTTGTTGCAACAGGTATCAAGCTTGTCTCTGAGAAGGTAAAGGTTTATCTCGGTGACCTTGCAGGTGTCCTCATAATATATTGGTTCTTCTATATTAGCCCAAGCACCTAATTGCTTTTCAAAGCAAGACTGCTTGTTTGACAAGTGGTCTGTTAATTTAGCTGAAAAGCATGCCTATTGGCTGTTAGCTGACAACTCAATTTTAATTGACAATCTGTTCAACCCTTATATATGCCTCACAGTTAGCAGTCAGTTTTGTGTTTTGCTTAAGATTCCAGCATCTGCAGTTTGTTGTGTCTCCAGATTATAATTCTACTGCACAAATTTTCACTTCGTACTGAAAAGGTTTTACGGAAAGGGTCTTATAAAATTTGCTTGAATGAGAACCTTGCAAAAAATTGAATGAATAGTGTGCATATGAGAATTTCATTTGTTTTGCCTGCTAATGGTTGCTAAGTTATAACCAAAATATCCATTCCTGCTCAGCTTAACCAATTCTAAAAGGAATGCACTCATTTTGCATTAAATGTTCTTCTATTTATAATATAATGAAATACAACAATGAATAGATGAGTCTCTCTTTTCCCCATGGCTCAGCAAATATAATCACAGAGATATTGTGTTGAAGAAACTGCCACCTTGCATGTGGTTTGAGTACCTGAGGCAATCAAACACAAAGGATTTGGAAAAAAACAATAAAGTAAGATTAAACAAACTAATTCACTGGCACAATGGGGAGAAATGTCCATGATACCTGAAGAAATGGAGGAACAAATTCCTTGATTTATTTGGATTTGAAAAAGTTTATGGGAAAAAATACAGTGTAAAATAAGGCTTTAGGCCTTACAATTATGCAAGTTCATTATCTGGCCTATGTGGCATCATGAATATCTGTGCTCTGCCTTCAATCACTTAAATGAAACACCAAATGTCATTCAACAGCTTTCAGCTTTAAATTTTAATTTCAGTTTCAATATTTGACAAAAAGTCAAACACTGAGAAATTTATCTGTGGAGGTTTTTATTGCTATAGACTGTCAAATATGTTGAGCCTGCAGTATCAACATTGAACACCCTTTTGTCCAAAATTGGAACTAAATAAAGTACTTTCTGGTTAACTACTCACCCAATCCCAAATAGCACCATTCTTTATTGATATGCTGCAGAATGTTTCTTAAATAGATTTTTAAAATAGCCGTATTGATAAGAATGTTAGGCAGAACCCATTCAATTACATAGTGTTATAGATAAGGAAGGAAGAGCCATGTAATTCTATGGAAAAGGTAAAATTGATTCTTTTGGATTTTTCAGCCAATCAATTCAAAATGTGTGACAGAATTAAGAGAACATTTATAAGATTTACAGTAAGTAAAGGAGAGATGCTTTCTTCTGTTTTATATTACAATGTTAACTTTCTTGTCAAATGAAACCAAAGCAAACCTCCCCTTGACCATCGCCTTTCGTTTGGTCTCACCCATCTATCCATAAATCTACCGTCTGAATTTTCTCTGGATTCCTTTCATGCCTGCTCCAAATGCATCAGTGAATCCACATCCTGTTATATTTTTCCCCTTTTTTTCTTCAGCAGTCCCCCTAGATCAAGATTAAGAATGACTGGTTTTAACTCTGTTTTTGTGCTGGTGGTGGTGGCAGTGGCTGATGAAGCTAATGTAGGAATTCCAATCTCTTCCACAGATAGGATGCTGGGTGGAAAGGTGATGCATTCCTTTTTAACATTTACCAAAAACTTTATGCTGATGCATGATCTTGTGATTCCCAATACTATCCCAAATTCTTCTCCACTTTAAGCAGTCATGGTTAGGGACCCAACAGTCGAAACGGATGTTGCATTTTTCAAGGCAGCTTTGAATTCTTTTCCTCGATTTGCCTGATAATCTCTTCAGAGAGAAAGAGATCATAAAGTCATACGGCGTGGAAACAGGCCTGTCAGCCCAACTTACCCATACCGGCCAACATGTCCCAGTTACACTTTTCCCACCTGCCTGCATTTGGCCCATATCCCACCAAAACTGTCCTATCCATGTACCTGTCCAACTGTTTATAAACAGAACAGAATAGTGTGTGTTCTGGGAGTCATTCGTCAGACATGGGACAATGCCAACTGCTCACTGGAGCCCTCCGAGTATGTGGGGCTCCAATAATTGCCGAGACGAGAACATTGATGTTAGGTCACTTATAAATCCAGATAATTTGGAGGTCGCTATGGATACATTGTTGATGGTTTCTTTCCAGTGCCCTGAGCTGTCGGCTGTGGGTAGTGCAAATCTCAGAAGTAATCACTTCTCTCGCTGCACTGCTGCTGTACATCACACTCCAATTAATGTTTCGTTAGTTGCAGCCAGTCTTTACAACTAATGGAAAATTGATCATCCAGAATCAAACTGCCCAGTAGTCTCAGTAGTCAAACTGCTATGAGCAGATGATAAATAAATTAAAATCAAAAAACAAATGCTGGAAATACAAAAAGAAAACAGAATATGTTCAATAGACACAGCAGGTTGGGTCTGATGAAGAATGCCCTGAAAGGCTAACTGTTTCTTTTCGATATGATACAATAGAACTTTATTTATCACAGGAGGGAAATTGATCTGCCAACAGTCATAAAAGCACAAACTACATGAAACTTGAAAGTAAAGTGACAAGTGGAATGGATTGGGGATGTGCAAAGATTGGGGGGGGAGGGGGGGGGGGGTCAGTCTCACTCTACCCCACGACAGAAGGGGGAGGAGGTATACAGTTTGATAGCCACAGGGAAGAAGGATCAACTGTGGCGTTCTGTCCTGCATCTTGGTGGAACCAGTACCGTTGCTGAAGATACTCCTCAGGCTGACGAGTGTGTCATGGAGGGGACGAGCTGTATTGTTCAGGATGCTCCGCAGTTTGAGGGGCATCCTCCCCTCTAAGTCCACCTCCCATGAATCCAACTCCGCCCCCCAGGATGAAGCCGGCCTTCCTGTTGAGTTTGTTAATTCTATTTGCGTCCGCGGCCTTCGCCCTGCTGCTTCTTCCCACACTCCAAAGACGTACAGGTTTGTAGGTTAATTGGCTTGATATAAAAATGTAAATTGTCCCTTGTGTGTGTAGGATGTGCGGAGATCGCTGGTCTGTGTGGACTCGGTGGTCCGTAGAGCCTGTTTACTGCGCTGCATCTCAAAACTAAACTAAACTAAACTCCCTTGTCATTCCAAATCACCTCCATTTGCAGTATCTTTCATCCTTTCTTGCCCAATGTACTTGAATTTGTCTCTTCCTAATTGCACACTATCTTTCCCAAGGTTCTATTTTTCAATTTCTCTGACCTACAACATTGCTGATGGGTCTCTAAGCTAAATCATTAAATTATTTTTTAATTATGTTCTATTTTCTTCCTTAACCACCTCAGTTTCTCTGCAATTTCTAGTTTAGATCACCATCCACCTAATTCCCCACGCATGAGTTTCCTCATCTGGTATTGTTCTTAACTATCATGTTTCTGCAGCAACAGTTCCTTCCCTCTGCCATGCACTGTCCCAGCAGAAAGCCTAACATGGCTTTTTATGCTCCCCCATACTTTTATACTCATGATTCACAGATTTGTAGTCTACTTTCACAAATATGCTGACAGAATCTAGCGCTGCCTCTCACTACATCAGCAAGAAAATTGTATCATCATTCCTGTCCATCTTCCAATCTTGGATGAGGTCTAATTTGCTACTGTTAATTACACATTGATGTCATAGACAATAGGTACTGTAGGCCATTCGGCCCTTCAAGCCAGCACTGCCATTCACTGTGATCATGGCTGATCATCCACACTCAGTAACCCGTTCCTGCCTTTTTCCCCATATCCCCTGACTCTGCAATCCTTAAGAGCTCTATCCAACTCTCTCTTGAAAGCATACAGAGAATTGGCCTCCACTGCCTTCCGAGGCAGAGAATTCCACAGATTCACAACCCTCTGTGTGAAAATATCTTTCCTCATCTCTGTTATAAATGGCTTACCCCATATTCTTAAACTGTGGCCCCTGGTTCTGGACTCCTCCAACATCGGGAACATGTTTCCTGCCTCTAGTGTGTCCAAACTCTTAATAATCTTACATGTTTCAATAAGATCTCTTCACATCATTCTAAATTCCAGAGTATACAAGCCCAGCCACTCCATTCTATCAACATATGACAGTCCCGCCATCTCGGAAATTAACCTTGCGAACCTACATTGCACTCCCTCAATAGCAAGAATGTCCTTCAAATTTGGAGACCAAAACTGCACACAATACTCCAGGTGTGGTCTCACTAGGGCCCTGTACAACTGCAGAAGGACCTCTTTGCTCCTATACTCAACTCCTCTAGTTATGAAGGCCAACATGCCATTCGCTTTCTTCACTGCCTGCTGTACCTGCATGCTTACTTTCAGTGATTGATGAACAAGGACACCGGAATCTTGTTGTACATACCCTTTTCCCAACTTGACACCATTCAGATAATAATCTGCCTCCCTGTTTCTGCCACCAGTGGATAACCTCACATTTATCCACATTAAACTGCATCTGCCATGCATCTGCCCACTCACCCAACCTGTCCAAGTCACCCTGCATCCTCATAGCATCCTCCTCACAGTTCACACTGCCACTCAACTTTGTGTCATCTTCAAATTTGCTAATGTTACTTTTAATCCCTTCATCTAAATCATTAATGTATATTGTAAATAAGTGCAGTCCCAGCACCGAGCTTAGCGGTACCCCACTTCTTTTGAACCCATTCTATCCCTATTACTGATTAATTTGCATCCAAGGCTGAACCACATTGCTCTAAATCTTAGTGAAATAATATTAAACATGCAATGAATTTTTATCTTATGTCCTCTGCATCACAATGAAAGCAAACTTTAGAATATCACTGCAGAAATATAAATCGGTGCTTTTGCCACTTTCTGCTGCATCTAACCCAATTGCAATGAATATCTATACCCAATTTATATTGCTTTGGAGCCGTAGAAATAAACATCACAGAAAGAGGGTATTTGCCAAATCATCCATGCTGAATAAGATGCCTACGTCAGCTTGTCCCATTTGTCTGTGATTGGCCCATCCCACTATACCGTCCCTATCCATTTACCTGTGTAAATGCCTTTTAATCAATGTCCCTGTACCCGCCTCCTCCACTTCCTCTTCCAGCTCGTTCCATATATCAAAGTCACCTTTAAATCTTTTCCTTCTCACCTAAAACTTGTGCCCTCTAGTTTTAAGAGTCGTGTTTTATTGTCAAATGTCCCAGATAGAACAATGAAATCCTACTTACTTGTGTAAACATTGTACAATAAACAATACAATAAACAAGAAATAAAAAATTCAGTGTGTGTTTACAGTGCCCTCCATAGTACAGAGAGTTGTGAATTTGTGGAATTCTCTGCCACAGAAGGCAGTAGCGGCCAATTAAATGTCAGGCACAGGTTACTTATTGTGGATGATCAGCCATGATCGCAATGAATGGCGGTACAGGCTCGAAATGCCCTCCTCTGCATCTATTTTCTATGTTTCTAAACAGCAATAAAAAATTTCCAACGGTGATGAAAAGACTGGAGGAAAGACTAGGTGCTGAGAGCTCTCTTATACCTGCGTTAAGGAGGCAATTAAACACACCTGAGCAATTACAAACACCCGTGAAGCCATGTGTCCCAAACATTATGGTGCCCTGAAATGGGGGGGAACTATGTATAAACACAGCTGTAATTTCTACATGATGAAACCAAAATGTATAAAAATGGCCTTTAATAACATTTGACAATGTGCACTTTAACCACAAGTGATTTTTTTCTTTTTGCAAATCTCAAATTGTGGAATACAGAGGCAAATAAATAAATAATGGTTCTTTGTCCCAAACATTATGGAGGGCACTGTGTATACATATACACACACACAACCGCATGTGTGTATATATATATATATATATATATACATGCACGCAACACACACACACACACACATACGTGTATACACACACACTTGCACCTCTATAAGGTCACACCTCAGCCTCTTACTCTCTGAGAAAACAACACATCTTATTTAATCTCTCCTTATAATTCAAGCCCTCTCTGCCCAGTATCAACCAACTGATTTTTTTTTTGCACTCTTCCAGCTTAATGATATCTTTCAAAAAGTTAGGCACTCCAAAAATACACACAATATCCAAGTGCAGTCTCACCAAAATCTTGTAAGTTGTAACATGATGTCCCAACATCAGGGTACTGAACACCTTGGCCATAAGATCATAAGTGATAGTAGAATTAGGCTATTCAGCCTATCAAGTCTACTCCGCCATTCAATCATGGCTGATCTATCTCTCCCTCCAAACCCCATCCTCCTGCCTTCTACCCATAACCTCTGACACCTGTACTAATCAAGAATCTATCTATCTCTGCCTTAAAAATATCCACTGATGGCCTCCACAGCCTTCTGTGGCAAAGAATTCCACAGATTCACCACCCTCTGACTAAAGAAGGTTCTCATCTCCTTCCTAAAAGAACGTCCTTTAATTCTGAGGGTATGATCTCTAGTCCTAGACTATCTCACTAGTGGAAACATCCTCTCCACATCCAATGGCATATGTTGCGGCATATCACTGGTCATAGGCCTTCAAACTGAATAACATCCCTCCACTACCGTCCTGACTCCCGCCACCAAGCTAATTTTGTATCAAATTGAATAGTTCACCCTAGATCCCATGTGAGTTGACTTTTTTGACCAGCCTACCATGTGGGACCTTGTCAAAAGCCTTGCTAAACTCCAATTAGCCAACCATCCTATGTCTGCCTCAACATCACAGCCCTTCTTAAAATAAAGGCACAACATTATCCACCTAAGCTTCTGGGACTCATCCATGGCTGATAATGATGCAAATATCTCTTCTAAACCCCAGTAATTACTTTAAAGGGTCTCGACCCGAAACGTCGCCTATCTCCTTCGCTCCTTAGATGCTGCTGCACCCGCTGAGTTTCTCCAGCCTTTTGTGTACCCCAGTAATTACTTCCCTGGCTCCCGACAATATCCTAAAGATGCACGTCATCAAGCACCAGGATTATCCACCTTTATGCACTTTGAGGCTCACAACACTTCCTCTTTTGTCGTGTGGATTTGTTTCAAGACATCGTTGTTTTCTTGCTCGAGTTCCTAGTTTCCATGACCTTCTCTGTGCTAAATACAGATGAGAAATATTCTTTTTAAGACCTCGCCCATCTTTTGTGGCTCCACATATAGATGACCACATCGATCATTAATGGAACCTATTTTCTCCCTAGTTACCTTTTAGTTAGGTGCCTCTAAAATATCTTCAGATACCTTATCTGCCAATGTTATTTCATGTCGACATTTTGCCTTCTTGTTTTCCCTTAAGAATATTCCTACATATACTCCTCAAAGGATTGACTTGATTCCAGCTGCCCATGCCATTCCTTTTTTCTGAACAGTCTCAATATCCCTATCAATCAGTGGCAGCCATGCCCTTCACTAACAGGAATATGTTTTTACCTGAACTTCCCTTATCTCATTTTCCAAAGCCTCCCACATGTTAGATGTCCTAGAGCTGTAAAAATCCTCTCCTGGTCAACCTTTGCAACTTCCTTATTTAGCCATCGTACCATCCTCCATAAACTTTATCTCATCCAAAAGTCTACTAAGCTACCCAAAGTCGCATTCAACTGTATCATTGTCAACCTAGATTGTTACCTCATCCCCCAATGTCCACTAATTTAACATTGTTGTGCCTAAATCTTGCTAGGTTCTACTGCTCCCTATCCTGCTCGATTCTACCTGTTCCTAGCCCAGTGATCTCATCCACAACTGTTCTTCCCCCCTCTTCTAGCTCCCAGCTATCCCTAGATTCTTATGTCTCCCTGCCTCTTTCATCTTTACAACTATGCTTTGAGCCACCCAATTACTATTCTTGAAAGTTTCTCAACACATACTAACTTCCTTCCTTCCTTAAAATGTAGCTAGCTGTTTGACCACACTCCTAGATTCATTTTTCTTTCATTCAAGTGCTTCGGGGCCTTTTGTCTACGTTAAAGGTAATATTAAACTGGCATCTATTGTCATAGATCACAATAAATAGATTACATTAGTTGAAATAGTACAAAATATTTATGTATTGAATTATTCTAGTTACAGACTATTCAAGAAGTATTGTAAATCATAATTATTGCTGCTCTGTTTCACCACATGAGGGCACAATTAATAAATATTGATCAAAATTGCTGCATATCTCTTCTGAAAAAAAAGCTTTCTTTTATTTCAATAGAAACCATCTAGGCCATTCAGCCCTTTCGAGCCTGCATGAATATTAAACCCTCTGCCAATTCACTTAAATATAGCCTGAACTGCCTCACTACCCTCTGCAGAGAGTACAACACAAAAATTTCTCATCTATTAACCTTTTATTGATTTCGTATTCTATGTCCATCATGCATTAACTAAAATTCTCAAATTATTCAGAAAAATGTATCATTTGCAACAGGTATCTTTGGTTTATTCACAAATGATTTTCCATTTATATTGCAAAACATATCGATAGTTTCCTGGTTATTTTCTACATGTCATGCAGCACCACAATTTTCAAGAAAACTGGCTTATAATCATTAGATCACATGGTTAAATTTTTATTTTTGTTGTACTAATCGCAAAATGGACTTGAGAATATAGACCGTTATGAGAAATTAGGCTATTTATTTTACATTTTGTTTAATAAAAAGCTGTAAAGCCAAATCTGGGAGACTGGTCCATGTAATGGACTAGGCTACATCTGCAACTCTCAGCAATTTATTGTGCCCTTGGGCAGGGCCTTTACCAAACCAGTCTCTGAAGCATCCTAGTAGAATGTTTTTTACAGTACATCTATAGAAGTTGTTAAGAGTTGTTCTTCTTACCTCCTTAGTCCAACAGACTCAATCTTCCACAAATGACGCATCACTTACCAACATTTCAACTGAACCCAACCACCATCAATCCTGTACCGATGTCTTGCTAACCAACAACCTTTACAGTTCTTTCTTTCACCAACTCAACCAATGTTTCTCCCAGCTAACTACTTTCTCCATACACTCTCCCCCCACAGGCAAGAGCTCCATCAGCTCTCACAGGCATTTTTTTTTCAAATGCCACTCCCAATTACTCCCAAGCTTTCGTAGAACCATAGAGTAAGAACAGCGTACCAAATCTTCCCCCCCTCATCTTAAACCTATGTCCCCTGATTCTTGATTCCCTTACTCTGGGTAAAAGACTGTGCATTTACCCAATCTAATCCCCTCACGATTTTATGCACCTCAATAAGATCACACATCTTCCTTCTGCTCTTTAAGGAATAAAGTCCTAGCCTGCCCAACCTGTCACTATAGCTCAGGCCTTGTAATAGCTCATGTCCTGGTAATATGCTCATAAATCTTTTCAAGCTTAACACCTGGGGGCAGACCATTTAGAACTGAGGATAGACATTTTAAAAAGAGCAGCATGGTGGCGCAGCAGTAGATTTGCTACCTTATAGCAAAAGACACCCGGGTTCGATCCTGAGTATGGGTGCTGTCTGTACGGAGTTAGTGTGTTCTCCCTGTGACCTGCGTGGGTTTTCTCCGGGTGCTCCAGTTTCCTCCAAAGATGTACAGATTTGTAGGCCAATTGGCTTGGTAAAATTGTAAATTGTCCCTAGTGTGTGTAGGATAGTGTTAGTGTGCAGGGATCATAGGTCGGCGTGTACTTGGTGGACCAAAAGACCTGTTTCCACTCTGTATCTCTAAACTAAACTATCTTTCCTATAACAGGGACACCAAAATTGAACACAATACTCCAAATGTGACCTCAACAATGTCTTGTACAACAATAATATAATCTCCCAACCTCAATACTAAATACCCTGACTGATAACGGCTAATGTGCCAAAAGCCTTCTTGACTACCTAATCTACTTTCAAGGAACTATGTACCTGCATTTCTAGATCCCTCGGCTCTACAACTCTCCCCAGAGTCCTACCATTCACTATGAAGGACCTGCCCTGGTTTGACTTCCCAAAATGCAACCTCACATTTTTCTATATCACCTCTTTGCTTCAGAAGTTTTGCTGGAAGGTCATCAACTTGAAGTATCAACACTGTCTTTCTCCCCGTAGAGGCTGTTTAGTCTGCTGAATATTATCAGCATATTGTTTTACATCCCCTATCTTTTGAACTTATAAAACTTAAATTCTTCTTGGGGTTTATTGAAAAATAAATACACAGGAAAGAGTTTAGTTGCTTCTTTCCCTCTTTTACAAAACTTGCAACTGCTGATATTCATCTTTGTCATCAGTTAACACAGATTTAGTCGGCTTAAGAATTCAACAAGCCTTAAAAAGTGAGGTTATTAACCCCCTCGCTCCTCTTTGCAATAAATGTCCTTGAATTGAAATAAACCAAACAGATAGAATATTTAATGGCAATTTATTCCATACATCTGTGTTTCAAAAGAAATTATAGACTTTCCCCATTTAGAGTTTTTCAGATTTGATCTCTAATTTGTTTATTAACAACTTAACGGTGCAGTTATTTTCACGTGGTTGCTGATTTATCTTTGTTTCCTGTTTACCTGCCTTCAGCAAAAAGATGTTAGTATCCAACAAGACATGGGGAGATGTCGGTAGCTAATATTTTGCTTGAGAAACAATTCAGTCCATTAGCACTAAATGTTATACTGTTTTCTAGGGTTTTATTACTGAGCAGAAAAACCGTGGAATATTTAGAATTTAAAATTCTTAAAAAGAGCTGGCAAAAATATCCGTGACAATGTAGTCCTGTTGCGATGACTATACTGGTTACTACTTTACCCATTTTAAGCCTGGAAGTGACTTGCATGACACATTAATGAATTGTCACACACTTGTTGATTATTAATAGAGCTATTTCCCAGACACACTGCTAGAATGCAGATAATCACAGAATAAGGGAAGGCAGAGAACTGGAGTAGCTCTGCGGGTCAGGCTCCATGAACATGGATTAGCAACATTTTGAGTCAGGACACAAGACATTGCCTATCGATATTCTCCTGAGATGCTGCCTGACCTGCTGAGCTATTCCAGCACTCCTGTATCTTCTATTGTAAACCATCATCTGCATTTCATATACTGGCCACTTCTGGCGAGTGAGCATCTTCCTATGAACATCTGTACATACTATTGAACTCCTATATTATTGCATTCAAAAGTCCGATGTACATATATATTCATTCCAACGGCAAACCTAGTTTCTGTCAACTTTTTGTGATTGTTCTTTCTTATTAGTGCTTTTGATGTTCTTCATCGTAATACTGTAGGATCACCACATTGAACGATTTTTATGTAATTTCCTAATTAAAGGGAAAATCAATACAAGTACATTCGTTAATCAGTGCTGGACTATACAAGGTTGGTTAGGTGAGGTTTTACCAAGACAACTATTTAAGTCTGAAATAAAACAAAAGAATTAATGGACTCAACCAAAGTCTAATGAGCCAAGTCTTCAGGTATTATTTAAGGCAGAGATTGGCAGATTCTTGATTAGTAAGGGTGTTAATGGTTACGGCAAAAATGCAGGAGGAGGAGAGGGAAAAATAGATCAGCCATGATTGAATGACGAAGTGGACTCAATGCACTGAATGGCTCAATTCAGCTCCTATGACTTATGAACTTATGAAATGTTGTAAATAGAGATTGCTTGTACCTTACAAGTACCAGTAAATTATTCAGTAAGCAAAACGTTGTTCATGTTGATGTAATGTTGGATTATTTACACCCTACAATGGTGAGCTTAGTTTTCATTAATCCACCACTACTCATGTATCAAATCTTGTATAGAGCTCCTTTATGAGGGAATTTCCAGTTTCCAGTGTTTCCAGTGTTAACATGAAAAGGGAATTTAAATGTCACAATTTGCAACCACTTTAAATCAGTTTCTAATACATCAAAGTCCCATTTAATGTTTAAACACACTACAATGCTTTCCTAATTTTGCTAATTAATTGATCCAGTAGCTCTGTGGGACGCTGCCACACAAAGCGAAAGTTCGAAGCTTGGCCTATTCACATACTTGTTAGCAAATATAAGATGAATCTATTCCCTAAAATAATCGTATGACCAAGACCATATTACTGACTTCAAGAGAACATTGTCACAACATTACAAACGAAGTGTGCAATTGAAGATTTTATTATTGCTTTGCCAGATTATTCCCATCATGCGGAACAAATAATGAAACAATTTAAAAACAAAACATCTGACATTCACAAATACTTATTTATATTCCTTTTATATTCCATTTACATTACTTAACAAATGCCAGATTAAGAGACAATGGTGGGGACAAAAATTTTATGGTTTTTGTTAATAAACCTCTCAAGATAAGTTCACCTCTCAGTTTTACTTCAGAAAAAACACAGAAAACATAAAAATGCCTTCTAAGCAATGCAGCTACCTTAGGTTCAGTGTTAAAATGACTGTGATAAAGCAAAATGGGGCTACTTACATTTACCATATGAACAGAAGTGAGGATATACTGTTTTGACAAGGATATTGAGGAAATATTAATAATTAGCAATAAAAATATTGCTGGATAGCCATATACTGACTGGACCAAAATGTTCCCACAAGCAAATAATCATTTGTACAGATAAGATGTAACATTTCAACTGCTCTTATATTAATGTTTATTTCAGTTGGATTCCAGATTATTGGTCATGATACAGCTCCTGTCATTTGCACTACCTGATCCTTATAGAAGGGTTACAGGACTTAATGATAAATGGCCCTACAATTATGCCACTGAAGACGGGCCATTGACTTAGAGTTAAAGCTATGATCCAGGTCATGTGCACCAGCCTCCTCAAACCCAACTAAAATGAACACTGATATAAAAGTGGTTGAAAACCAGTTCCTAGTTACTAAAACAGTTATTGTCCTCTTCGAGCCATTAACATTTCTCTAATGTTGTCTTCTGCATCTTTCACACTACGTTCCAAATAGGACTTCCGTTGCTGTCAAAAGAAAAAAAAATACATGTAATTAATCTGTTACCAAATTGTTCACGTTTAGCTTTTCTGCTAATGACTCCAAGGAGACCAAATTAATTGCTGAATTTATCTTTGTATCCATACAATAATCATTGATAAATTAAATAATCCAAAAAAATCTCTAACTGCCCTCTTGTGCGTACTGAGCGGGGAAAAAACTAGCCACTTAGTACATCACACCCTTCCAGGTGTTTCTCAGATAGCTGAAGCACTTGTACAACCACTGGATAGAAACATTTATTGTATCATTTGGGGTTTCTGAAAAAATGTGACAATGATAATGAGTGAACATGAATTCTGTTCATGAAAATAAACTGGGGATGAGTAAATTGACATTCTTTTTGAGTAATAGACACAAAATGCTGGAGTAATTCAGCGGGTCAGGCAGCATCTCTGGAGAAAAGGAATGCGTGTCATTTTGGGTCTAAACACTTCTTTGGACAGTTTTGACCGAAAACGTCATCCATTCCTTTTCTCCAGAGATGGTACCTGCCCTGCTAAATTACTCTGGAATTTTGAGTCTATCTAACTGAATAACTTACCCTGCAATGTACCTTTATGAATATGGTTTATATTAATTCAAATTCCATGACAGAAAAAAAACACAAAACATGTTTTTAGTTTTCTTCTAATTTTCCAGAAATGTCAGCCAAAATTTATATTATCAATATTCTTCTACAAGGTTATATTTTTTCTACGTGAGTGTATACCTACTGTTTTATCTTGTTCATTCATGTAATATTTCCCATGCTATCTAAACACCTAATTTTTAAAATCAATTGATGTTATGCTGCACACCCAAATCCTGTTTTGTTCACTTAATTCCCAGTGCTGGAAAGTTTCTCATCCACAATTCCACAAATAGATTTATTATTACACCCAACCTAAATTTAAGGGAGTATTTCATAATATTGCAGCTGAGTCAGTCGGTGTGTTCATTTCTTGGGAGTAAATAGCAGCTTTTAGAATACATAACTTCTAATATTTTACCTGCTAACAAACGTGTTGGCTTCAGACATCGGTAATTGGCCTTCCTTAGCCATTATTATTCAAGGTGGATCAGGGAGTGAGTGGGACACGACGTTGACAGCACTGAGGGATGGGCTGCTTTGCTCCCTCGCCCCTTAGCTGAGACATCCTGGATCCAATACAGATCCCTATTTTCCCCAAAATCTGATCAGAATCTACATGCATCAATCCCTCCACAGACTCCCCAATAGCTCTGTTGTTGTACTCTCCCCAAGATCTCTTTTACTCTCTCTCCTTTCTGGAACAGACAGAGGCAATGGAGTGGTGTTGGGAGCAATCTACCACAATATTGTGATAGGGTCTTCTACCACAATTTCATCAAACTATCAATTTAGATACAGTATTTTATTATTAATCAGAATGTAAACCTATCTGTACATTGATTATAATCATTCCAACCTTCCAGAGATCTGAAAATCATCTGTCACTGGAGAAGTAGCGTACTGGCTCCACAAGCCCAAATAAGATAAAGCATAACCTTGCAGCTTTCATTTTTTGTTTTAGAAAGCTATAAATTCCATCTGGTTCCCCATCTATTTTCAGAAGATTTGCCAAAACAAGCCAAATTACATATGACCTTCATTCAAGCTTTTAGTTAAGAATTCTGGGTCAGCTACTCCACTAAATTTCTCAGCTTCATCGACAACTGAGATCATAAAGACAGTCGAATAAATGAACCATGCTATCGGTCATCTCATTCTCTAACAAAATCACCATCACTAAAGTGTATTGTGCACAGTATAAGGTTATATTGCAGACAGTACTAGCAGCACTATGTAAAATAGCCATCATTGTGGCAGATATAATCTAGAACATTTAATCCTGATTCAATTATACACATAATTGGGCTAATTAAATTAGTTTATTGTCATGTAAATCTTGCTTGCAGCAACATCAAAAGGTACATAGTCTCAGACGACACACAAAAATAAATTATACTTAAATTAGACTGTGAAAGACATTAATGCAGTTATAAAATAAGTCCATGGTAGTGCAAGAGGTGGTCCGTGGTGTTCCGTTGCAAAGGTAGGATTAGAGTTGTGCAGGTCGGTTCAATAACCTGATGTAGGAAAGTAACTGCTCCTGAACCCGGTAGTGTGAGAATTCAGGCTTCTGTACCTCCTGCCCGATGGCAGCGACAAGACATAGGGCATGACCGGGTTTGATGATAGATGTCACCTTCTTGAGGCACCTCCTTGATGCCCATTATCCATTTAAGTTATTTTCATCTTCCAATGCTCCTTCCAGACCTCCCACCAGACACAGGAACAGTTTTTTCCTCTTTATTATTTGGCTTCTGAATGGTCCTATCATAAGTTATGGCAATGTTCAATTCACCTCTTCCCCAGACATTGGACTTTGTCTGTGGAACTGGTGAGTTACGATGCTGAGAACAATATTCTGCAAGGCACTTAACTTCTTTTTGATCTTTGTAAAAATATTGCTTTCTGTTTTTTAAAAGATCAATCAATCAGTACTAATGCACTGATAACTGAGTCACCTAAATGCCACTTTACTTTGCATTTGGACAACATGGCTCCAAACCACATCACAGGCTTGGTTCACGAACTTGACCAAGGAGCCGTTCCAGAGGTGAATAGCTGTTTTTGATATCAAGCCAACATTTGATCAACTATGGCATCAAACAGTTTAGTAAAACTGAAGTGAATAGGCTTGAAGAGGACCAGATTCCAATGGTTGGGAGTCATACCTCACACAGTTGTGGTTGATGGACATTACTCAACATAGCTATGCAACATCACTGCCAACATTTATCTGAGCCCAACCATTTTCCGTTGCTTCATCAACAATTCTCCTTCCATCATAAGGTCAGAAGGAGGGATGATCACTGATGATCAAGAAGGTTCAGAGCAGATTTACCAAAATGATACTGGATAAGGAATTTTAGCAATCAGGTAAGATTGGAAAAGCAGTAGTTGCTTTCTTTGGAGCAAAGGAAGTTGACATAAGATTTGATAGAAGAGTACAGGATTATGATAGATTTGGACAAGGGAAACAAAGAGAAGCTGTTCCCATTTGTTGCTGATGGGTCAGAGGCTCAGCTTTAAAGTTTAAGGCAGGAAACATGGGGGCAATACGAGGAAGATTAAAAAACATAGCAAGTAGTAATGAACTGGAAACATTGCTTATGTGGGCAACAGAAGTGGAGAATATAAATAATCTCAACAGGAAGTTGAGGAGGCATTTGGAGGGAAATAAACTTACATCATTGAGAGGATATGGAGGGTATATTGGGAATGCCAGGAATGAGTAATGGGGAACTGACATGGAGAATAATTGCCCCTGCATCTGAAGGCAGAGAGCCAATGATAGGGCCCCTTGGTATTACTTGCTCCAGCCCATACATTCACAAGAAGAATTTTCAGCAAAGGGACTTTGGGAGAGATACACATTAGGTAAGCAGATTCTAGAAAAGTGAGAGGATGAAATACTTAAATAGGACAATAAAATTTAAATACTAAAAGAATACATAACAGATTCAAATTCTAAAATAAAGTAGGAAAAATGCAAAATAATAAAATATTTAAAAAGCAACAAGTTGGTGCATGAGAAAATATTAATTATTTCCCTCCCCCCAGCCCTTCCAACAGAAATGTTAGTCGTATGTTAAGAGACATTCAAGGTTTCTTAAGGTGCTATTTGCTGCACTCATTTGTGCCTTTACCATAACCTCAAAAGTATTGTCTTCTTAAGTGGAAATCCAATCTCTATATGCCAAATCTGCTTCCATCACTTTGCAGTCTCAGCCAATATATTTAATGTAACAACTCAAAGAAGAAAAAGCCAAGACAGTGACAGGAATGTATGTATTTGTTAATTTGGCATCTGGGTTGGGCCACCATTTTTTATTGCCCATCACTAATTGTCCTTGGGAATAGTGGTGAACTACTACCACAATGCTGATTGGTCTCAGTGATAGTGAAGAAGCACTAAAATATTTACCAATCACGGTGGTGTGAGACTTGGAGAACTGAGCAACATTTCTTGTAGTGGAGTCGCAGGTTTTAAGGTGTTGTCAGAGTCTCTAAGCAAGTAAACAGGGTGTATTTTACAGATGCCGCATTTTTTGATGAAGATTTAAGGTAGTGGATGGGGTACCAATTAAATGGGCTGAATAGTGCCTGAGCTATTTAAAAGTTGCTGGATCTGTACTTACCCAGGCAAAGGGGAATTGTTGTATCACATTCCTAAATAGTAAATAGCAGAAAGAGTGTGCAATTATTGCCCACTTCTGTCCCTCTTCTGCGACCACAATGTTTAGATGTCTAGTCCAGTTGAGTTTTTGATCTATAATGACCCCGGGATGTTGATGGTGGATGCTATTAAATGTCAATGATAAATGCTTAACCTCTCTTGTTGGAGGTGGTTATTTTCTGACAGATGAGTGTCATTTTCCACTTATCAACCTATGTCCAAATGTTGACACGATCTTGTTGCATGCAGACATGGGCTGCTTCATTTTCTGAGGAATAATGAATTGAATTGAACATTGTTAAACATAAATATATTGATTATTACATTTAAGAACAAATTTTGGATATGCACTAGAAAAGTGTACAGGAGTATTCAGCCATCTACCAGCACACAAAACTTTAAAATACAACTTCAAAGCTAAAAGAAAAAGTACGCCCAGCACTCTTTTATTCAAAAATGTGTCCAATAATCATAGGAAATACTTCATTTTTTGTTTCCCTTCAAAGCATATATGGTGCTCTGCTAAAGGACATTTTATAAGGACTGGAAATAGCAGAGTTAGCGGACTTAAAAATAGCGGTCAGGGGATATGGGGAGAAGGCAGGAACGGGGTACTGATTGGGGATGATCAACCCAGCTGGCTCGAAGGGCCGAATGGCCTACACCTGCACCTATTGTCTATTGACTGAACTACTATTAATGAAATCATCTAATTTTATAACAATCCAGATTAATAGTGATAATAAGTGCCTGATTTATTCAGGTTTGTCAAGTATCATTGTCACATGGCCAGGATTCAACTTAAGATTCTAACCACATATAAGAAATGACCTCAATGCAAAGATGTGTGTTACAACACTGTACTATGAAAATAGAGTAAATACGTAAAGGACAAAAACCATTTACAGAAAATAAAATGGATGCAAATTACACCAAATTGATGAATTACCTTCTATTGTGCGAGTACAAATCTATGCATAAACTCTGAAGACTCAACAGGTCAAAACGGATTTCAATTAGATTTTTGGGAACTGGGATACAATGCCAAAACTCAATGCACTCTGAATGTTTAACATTATCAGATTTCAGAAATACATTTTTTTAAAGTTATGTGACAGTCAATTTTAAATTTCTAAACAAAGCTACATATGCAAATACGCAATATACAATACATGCATTCTTCAATTTAACACGGTTTGATTTGGACATGTTCACAACAAGGCATTGACTCTAAAGGGTATGTGCCCTTGATTTAGTTTAATTTTATCAATGTATCTAAAATTATACCAATCTCCATGCATAATGCATTTTATATATCCTCCCACGTCAATTTGTCTTTCATGGGGTCGCAGTGCTCCGCACGTTATGATGATTCACTACAATTATTGTGGACTTCCTTCAAGACAAGTAGTTCTGGGGATTGCTCCCTTTGAGTAGTCAAGACTAGCTATAAATATTAATGTTAAGCAAGAAGTACTTAATAGGTAAAAAGTTGAGTGTTTGATAAGACATCTAGAGTTTGTTAAATTATGCAGAGCAAATGTGAGCAAACTGTACAACATGAACAAAATAAAAATTATGCACCCATTTACCCCTGAAAGTACCTCGTGTTACAAAGGACGGTAATGTTATAAAGGATAGAATGTAAAAAGGGTTAAACATGTAGTCACATCGGAACAGGCACGTGCCGTGAGTAATTACTCAGGGTAGGCACTCAGTCCGCTAAAAAAAATATTAAACAGCGCATGCCCAGATTGTTCGCTCCCGTTAAATAAATAAATATAAACAGTGACAATTCAATTTGCCCAAGGCTTCCTAGTCCTAGACCAATTGGGGGAACAGTTCCTTTCACAGCGTGTGGAGAGTGTGTCAGGGGTAAAGTTGTGGGGAGGGCACGAGTGTTGACAAGGATGGTGTCGGGGAAAATGACAGAAACTTACTCACCGCTGCCGCAGCTCTCCGGGCACGAAGCCCCCGCACTGCAGCTGGGGAGAGAAGCAGCTCGGGTAGCTACGAGCGGCCGCCGGTACCCGACAGCAGAACTGGCAGCCACTTCAGCGCCTTCTGCCGGCCCGCTCATCTCTGGCAGTGCTCTCTCCGTCGGAACACCTGTCACCTACCGTTCGCCGACTTCGCTCATGTCAGCGGCTTCCTGCAAATCCTTAAATTCCCATAGCCGAGTAACGTCAATCGCGCTGTCGGAATTTAAGGACATGAGTGAGGCCAGCGAGCGGCAGGAGAGTGGTTTGTAGACGGAGAGCTGCCAGAGGTGAGCGGGGACCGGCAGAAGGAACTAAGGTGGCGGCTGGTTCCGCTGTCCGGCCCGGCGGCCGCTCAGCCACCCGAGCTACTTCTCTTCACCCCCCCCCCCCCCCCGGCCTCAATGCGGTAGCATTCCACGCCTCCGTGCAAGGAGCGTCGCAATCCCCACATTCATAACATTCGTGCCCTCCCCGCAACCTTACCCCGGGCCAGACTCCCCAAACACTGTGAAAGGAGCTCTCCCCCCCCCCCCCCCCCCCCCAAACACCCCGGAAAATACAGTATTTAAAAACATAAACACAAAATGTACTTTCCACATTATTGGTACACAAGCTCCATTCTTCTCTCTTTGTTACCTAACATACACTTAAAATATTGACAAACCATATTTGAAAACCCCGCCAATAAACTTGCAAAGGCAGAATTTCAGCCCCGATGATCATTGACGGCTTCAGGCAGCGCTGACGGCACGTGAGTTGCACAGACCTTCAAGGGTTACAAGCGCTGCGGATGAAAGGCATGGAGAATTATGCCTACCTAAGAGATCGATCTCTTACATAGGCATAATTCTCCCATGCCTTTACTATTTATATTTAGTTATTACCATGTTATAATTTTAGTCAGAGTAGGCAGTGCCTACCTTGCCTACCCTGACAGCACGTGCCTGCATCGGAATCACATGATGGGTCTTTTAAGGTCTGAAGAAGGGACTCGACACGAAACGTCACCATTCCTTCTCTCCAAAGATGCTGCCTGTCCTGCTGAGTTACTCCAGCTATCTTCTATGGTATTTTTTGATACCTTCAAGGCCAGTCTTGGCTGTTTGAATCTTTCAAGACGTGTGCAAACCGGCATAACATTTGTCTTGAACAGGAAGCAGCAATGTATCACTCCTCGTTTACACATAAATCAAGAGGTGTAGCAATATTATTTCGTAAAGTTACTTTATTCAAACATATATCAACTATAGATGATAAAGATGGTAGATATATTATTGTGATAGGAGAATTAAATACAGAAAAAGTGATTCTTGTTAATATATATGGACCAAATTTTGACAGTCCATTGTTTTTTTAAAAAAGTACTCAATAATAATTCCGGAATTAACGCAATATAACTTGATAATTGGTGGAGATTTCAACTGTACATTAGATCCTTACTTAGACAGATCTTCAAAACAGAGGAAAAACAAATCACATTCCAGTGATTTGCTAAAATGCAAGCGACCAATATTAAAGATGTTTGGAGAACAGAAAATCCTACAGGACGAGAATATTCTTTCTACTCCCCAGTGCATAAAACTTATTCAAGAATAGATTATTTTTTTGGTGGATGCAAAACTTATTTCGCTTACTTATGAAGCTAATTATGATAATATAGTAATTTTCAGATCATGCACCATTAACTTTAAAATTAAAATTAATAATAAAACAGAAAATTTAAGACAGTGGAAACTTAACCCACAAATTTTAAAAGACAAAAACTACTCAGGAATATATTATAAATCAAATTTAAATTTTCTTTGAAATAAATGATCAACCAGAGATATCACGTTCTTTACTGTGGGAAACATTTAAGGCATATTTTCGGGGAATAATGATTTCTTCACAAATATTTCACAATAAAAAGATTCGGAAAGAACAACAGGATCTAGAAAAGGAGATTAAGCAATTAGATATACGAATGCTACAAAACCAAATATGATATTACAATAATAAAATTGTTATACTGAAATATAAATTAAATAAAATATACACAGATCAAGTGATAAAATATTATCAACACACTAAACAATTACAATTTGAATTTTGGGATAAGCCCCAAAAATTGTTGGCTCGACAATTAAGGAAAACTGAAGCGGAAAAAATTATACATAGGATTAAATCACAAAGTGGTGACTTATTAATACAACCTAAAGATATTAATGAAAGATTTATGCAATACTACAAAATTTATACACTGCTAAAATAACAGTAAGTAAAATAGAAATAGATGCATTTATAAAAGAATGTAACTTGAAAGGATTTGGATTCACAAAATAGAAAATTATTAAATTGCTGATATTTCAATAAATGAAATAGAAGAATCTATTAGGTCATTAAAAAATGGTAAAAACACAAAACCGGGACCAGATGGTATAGGTTCGGAATTTTATAAAACATTTCATGAATATATAGTCCCATATCTAAAATCATTATATGAACAGATATATACAGAACAGAAGCTTCCAGATACATTGAACGAATCTATTATAACACTCATACCTAAAATGAATAAAGATTTAGATGAACCAGATCATATAGAGCAATAGCGCTATTAAATACAGATCAAAAGATATTAACAACAATATTAGCAAAAAGATTGAGTTCAGTCGTTAATGAAATAATACATCCGGATCAAACAGGATTTTATACCAAAAAGATACTCTTCATATAATCTAAGACAATTGTTTAATATATATATATTCGAAAAAGAAGTGATAAAAAAGATTTAGTAGTTATCTCGCTTGATGCAGAAAAAGCTTTTGACCAAGTGGAATGGCCTTATTTATTTTCAGTAATGGAAGCCTTTAAACTAGGAGAGGAATTTATTACTTGGATTAAATTATTATACGCAAACCCCAACAGCAAGAATAACAACAAACCGAATGTTATCAATCAAATTTAATTTATCACGAGGTTGTAGGCAAGGTTGTCCTTTATCACCTTTATTGTTTGCATTAGCTATAGAACCACCACTTGCTCAGAGGATAAGACTACATCCGGAAATATATGGATATGATACCACAGATACTAAGAATAAAATCTCCTTATATGCAGACGATGTATTACTTTATATCACTCAACCAGAAATAAGTATTCGAAATCTGTTTAAAATTAATAACGGAATTTGGAACACTTTCAGATACAGTATTAATTGGAATAAAAGTGAGCTTATGCCAATAACTCTGAATAATTTACATATATTACAACAATTTCCTTTTAAGATAACAAATGAAAATATTAAATATCTTGGGATTTTTGTTTACAAAAAGATTTTAATTCTTTATTTAAATCTAATTTTCCCCCATTACTGAATAAATTGAAACAAGAATATTTCATATTGGAAACGTTTACCTATCTCGATGATAGGGAAAATTAATGCAATAAAAATGATATTTCTCCCACAATTATTATATTTATTTCAATTAATCCCGATATATCTTCCAAAAGTTTTTTAAAAAAAAGTAGATTCTTTAATTACGAATTTTATTTGGGATTATAAGACTCATAGAATAAATAAAAAACATTTATGCAAATCTAAAATAAAAGGAGGATTAGCATTACCAAACTTTATGTTCTATTACTGGGCAGTCAATATTAAAAATATGAATTTTTGGTTAGGAGAAATTGATAATAAACCTATTGGTTAAATATGGAAAAAGAAGATTGTTCTCCATTTGAAATTAGCTCTATAATATTTGCTAATACTAATGTTTGCAAAGAAAGTTTTTAATGAAAATCCGATAATAGAAAACGGAATTCGCATAAGGAAACAAATAAAGAAAGCATTAAAACTAAAATCTATCCCACTAAGTCTTAAGATTGTTAATAATTTTATGTTTAAAACCTTCTTTATTGGATAAAGCTTTTTTTACAATGGAAAAATAAAGGAATTTCTAAGTTGGGTGATCTTTATAAGGAAAACATTTTTCTTTCATTTCAAGAGTTTGCAACAAACTTACGGGCTACATAATAAATGAATATTTTAGATATTTACAAATTAGAAACTATGCCTCCGCAAATATATATGAATTTAAAAAAAGAAAAATAGAAATATTAGAGGAATGTTTTGAATAAACATCCAAATATGGAAAAAATGATATCATATATATATAATATTTTACTGGAAAACGATACCCCATCAACAGAAACATACAGAGAGTCTTGGGAAAAGGAATTGGGTCAAATAATAAAGACCAGAAATATGGAAGAAAAGTTTACAACATATACATTAATTGTTCATTAAACGCTAAACATTCTCTTATACAGTTTAAAATATTACATAGATTACATTATTCTAAATATAAATTACATAATATTTTCTCAAAGATATCTCCTATATGTGATAAATGTCAAATTTCAGAAGCAAATTTGACACACTCATTTACCAACTGTATAAAAATTGTAGAATATTGGAAGGAAATATTTAAAATAATATCGGCCGTTTATTAATAAAAATATAACCCTGACCCAAAGTTAATTATACTTGGAATTATTGAAACCGACTTATTAATAACAATGAGTCAAAGAACTTTTATTGACTATGGTTTAGTAATTGGGAAGAAATTAATATTAAAATTTTGGAAAGGCCCTACATCCCCAACAATTAAAATGTGGAATATAGAAATGTCGGAGACACTCCATTTGGAGAGATTGAGGCTTGTCCTTATGGATAGGCTTAGATCTCTTCAGACGGATTTGGTCTCCATATATTGAAATATTTACAGGGTCATAATAGTTCGGGGGCGCGGGGACCTGACTGAAACCTGGATACCCGATTGGATGAAGAAACATATATATTAATTCATGAATATATCTATAAAGACGGATCAATGACGAATACTTTATTCTCCATCAAACCTTTTATTTTTTTCTCTTTACTACCTTCCTTTTTTTTTTTTTAATTTTTCTACTTTCCTATATCTATAAAAAAATTAAAAAAATGTAGAAACACATTACTTTAATCTTTGATATTAGTACGAATATAAATATTATTAGATTTATGAGAATATTATTAATATTATTAGTACTTTTAGTTTTATTATACCTTTAATTATATAAAATTACGTATTCTTTATTACGTATAATTATCGTTAATATTAGGAAGAAAAAATGGAAATTTTATAAGTTTTATTAACTTTTTGTATCAATATTATTACTAAATTTGGCCTTATACCTAAAAAAATTAGAGATAAAATGAAAAACTTACTAATAGTATAATGCTATATTATAAATGTATTATTAGTATTATGTACTTTTAATCATATAAAATATATAACTTTGGAAGTTATAATTAAGGATAATACAGCATAAATAATATTGATATTATTATTAATATAATATTAATAGTATGAATTAATTACTAAGACTATGTACTATTACTGTAGAAATGTAATATGTTATTTTGTTTCTATAATAAAAAAAATTTAAAAAAAAAAAAAAAAAAAACAGGAAGCAGCAATGCAGGTGCAATGGTGCTTCCTGTTCAAGGGTAAAGTGGATAGGTATATGGACGTGAAGGGTAAGAGTAAAGTGGATAGGTATATGGACGTGAAGGGAATGGAGGGGTATGGTCTGAGTGCAGGTAGATGGGACTAGGGGAAAACAAATGGTCGGCACGGACTGGAAGGGCCGAGAGGGCCTGTTTCCGTGCTGTAATTGTTATATGGTTATATGGTTATATGTTATATATGGTGCTGAAACATTTTCCAGAGTATTCTCCTGAACAAATGTCGTGAGAGGATAAGATTAGCTTTTTTGGAAGGGAATATCTTTTGATAGATTTGAGGGATGAGAAAACTGCTGCAAACTTCAACACAACCAAAGACTACCTTTCTCTTATCCTTGAAGACAACGTTGATAGACCCAATTTGTCAATCACTGAGGAAATTGTTTAGGTTTTTCAGTGTAATTTGCTGAGTTCTGGAATGTAACTAAGCTTTTCACATTTAAATAAATGGGACCCTTTTGATTTACTCAAGGAAATATTTTCAAGATATGCAACACTTTTGTAAATCAAAGAATATCTTTACATAATTCTCTGACACATCCAAGAGATTGTGTCCATAAACAGTTCAAGTTAATATAGATGTTTCTCAGCCTGAAGCAGAAAAATCAAAATTTTACTTGGTTTAAATGAAATAAATTTTATTTTACGATGAAATTAACGTCAGTCACAAAAGAAAAACTTTTAAATTTAAAATTGTGTTCTTGTGGCTTTTAATATCGTCATGCGGTAGGATAACTTGCTTGGCAGATGAAATCTCTCAATTGCACTTATCTTTGTAGTTTGATCCTCTTTAGAACTATGTAGATGTCCTTTGCCCTAGGGTAACTACCAGTCAGTGGTAGCCAACCTCATCAAAATTAATATAATGTATAGCTTCCATATTCCTCTCTTCTTCCCCGCCCTGCCCCCCCCCCCCCCCCCCCCCCCCCCCCCCCCCCCATGCACACTGACTTCTAATTCCCATTTAATATTCCCACCCAATCTTTCAGTGTTGCAATCTTAGTGACTAGTGATAAAGTCAGGCATTATGGCTCAATCTACAATCTTTGGGATTTATTTTCCACAGGTTTCTGAACATCCAGTTCTCATGCAGTTACATCATGATAAGTCACTGGATTGACACATTAAAAGCAAGTACCTGTGGTTAAGTTAAAAAAAAGTGGCTTCCGTTTTAGCAAACTAATGGTTTATCAAAGTAGATGACAAGGCTATTCAATCTTTGCTCACCTGGTAACATTTCTCTGTAGTTGCGACAACTACCTTTTATTTACAACCAGCTGCTTATGTGATTACAGGAGAGATAATCATACAGTCATCCAGCATACCCAGCAGGCATTTACCAACATGCATTTAACTATTTTAATAAAAGTAACTTAAATTTGAGCAAGTTCTGCCAGCAATCTAGTACTTCATGAATTGCATGTATGTTAAGTGCATCCAATACATATATTCATACATTTGGGGACATTAAATAATCAATTTTAAGTAATGTAGGGCAACCAACATTCTAATCTAACATATGAAGCACAAAACAACTCGAAGATAAAAAGGCCACTAAACCACATCATCCTTAACTTCGCATTTTTAATTCCTTCCTTTCCACAACCGACTCACAACTCGGACCAAAAAGATAATCCACAAAGATCCGGTAAAATCCTTAATGCTTACTCACATTGAAGACTTAGAAATAAGAATTATGAAAACCCAAAACATTTTAACCATAACCAAGGTTACCAGACAACTGGGATGACTAGAACAGTCATCTCTGGGAGGGGAAAGTGCTGCGGCCATTTTGCTACGTCCTAAATAGGTGGTTTCAAGACAAAGGCCAACATGGATGATGCTTTCTGCATTTCAGAGCTCAAACGCAAAAGCTGCATCCATGTATCTGTTGATTACGGTCACTTTTGAAATGAAGTGAAGCTAAGTTTAAAATAAAAGGCATAATATTTTTTTAAAGTTGATTATTAAAAAGGTTTTTTTTATGCTATTGTTCTCATTTTATCAATTTACAGGTTTCTATTCTATGATTAGTCTAGCATTCATCTCCTCCAAAATTGCTGAGGATATCCAGTAGTTTTGCACGGAACCATTGCAAACACCAGTTTGGGATTCTTGCACAAATATGCAAGTCCTGAAATTACTAGCTAATACTGGGCAATGTTATGGCAAATGGATAGGGATTCTGTATATGGCATATGTGGAGTCATGAGAATCCGTACCTGTAGGACCCATAACCTGTAATCAAGTGTGTCAATGTCTGTAGACTCACACCCAGTTAAAGTTAGTGTGTGGAACTAGCCTGAGACTCAGTGTGCACGGCTCCCATTTCCAGGGAGAGTTTATGTGTGTTTTTACACCAAGGTCACATGGAGGCAGTAATGATCCCAGCAAATAATTATTATTTGTTTGTCTAAGTCCCCCCCCCCCCCCAGCAGGTCTGAGGCGGGGGTAATAGATCCAGTGTTGGAGATCTGTTCTACAAACTGTAGTGGAAAGAAGGAACTGCAGATGCTGGTTTACAAAATAAAGACATAAAATGCTGAAGTAACTCAGCGGGCCAGGCAGTATCCCTGAAGAACATGGACAGGCGATATTTTGGGTATAACTGCATTTATTATACATAAAAAATGAAGGGATTTGTAAATTTGGTAATTGTTAGTTTCCTTTATAATGCTGGCAGATTTTAACATTTGTTAAAGTTTGTCCAATATCCGTGTTATATAGAGGTTATGCTATAGTGTCTGCAATCTCCGACGGTCAGAGGTTATCATTTAAGATAAGTAACAGTTAGTAATAATTAAAGCAAACTATATTAATTAAAAATGTAATATACTTATACCTTTCTTTCTTGAAGTAGTCTCTCTGGTCATATGGGCTTATTTGATCCTGTCCGAGGTTTAACCTGACAGTGGTTTAACAAACAGACTCCTCATGGAAGTGTTGGGAATGTTAGCAAATTTGTGTTCCAAATTTGTGTGGAAAAATGACCGTCACAGCTATTTGGAAAAACCATTGACAGAAGGCAAAGCCTAGGAAGTAGGCCCTGACTTTGTCAGAAGTATTTGTAGGCATTGCATGGGTGAGCCTGGTTACACACTCAGTGACTTGCGATCAGTTAGTCCTCACCATTTTAAATCTAGAGTTGAACTTCTGCAAATTCAGCTTTCCAGATGTGATTCGGTGATGTCTGCCACTCACACGCAGACTTGGCAAACATGAACATCGATCTGAACTTATCTGGCAAATATCAGATCAATAGATTACTAGCTTCCTTCGACATTTTCACTATGGAAATGGGTTCTGGTGCTTTGAGAGAATTGTTCATGGGAAAATGTATCACCTTCATTCATTCAGAGAAATATTTTGTTCATTACATTATGGAGGAAGTAAGAACAGGGTGAGTAATGACTTAGTCAGGTTATGACTCAAATCTTCAACTCTAGGTGGTAGTTATAATTGACAGGAAATGATATATCATCCAAAAAGAATGAATGCATGAATCGTTTTAGCTTTATGCCACAAATGATGTTGAATACTCAGCTCTGGTGTATGTGAAATAAAGTGATCAGACATACAGTATACCCTTAAGTAGGTTAACTGTAAACAGTGAATTTTTCTACTAAGGTTACAGTAACCTAATATTGTTTGATGTGGTAGGGCCTATTTATTCAAAGATTATAAGAAATACAAATGTTTTCTATATTAGAAAATGGGTCTCTCTTTATTAAAGTGCTGCCTACAGTTCCCTTAGGCTTTCCTGAATTCACTGACTTATCATTACCAATGATTCCATTAGGTATGAGAGGCTCAACCAAGTAATCATTTATCACACAAGCTGAAACAATCAAGGCAAGTTATTCAGTTGATCTGTGTTACAAAAGTGATTCTGAGTATATTTTGTATCTAAACATATATTTTTACGTACATTAGGGTATGAATGAGGAATGAGCCGCAAATGTCCTTTCTGGAAGGTAGAGGGTGCAGGGAGACGAGGGAGAGGGTGTGTGATGGTAAATATTAATCAAGTTTCTTTTCCTGATCACAGTCTAACTAATTCGGGATGAACTTCATCAGTGTCAGTCGTCATGCTGCACTCAATGCAGACTCATACTTGAAGGCCAAAGAGACCATATCACATGCATGGGATCCACGATTCACTGTAAGCAGTTATTGGCAGGAAGGAAGAAAAATATAATCTGGTAGAAAAAGAAGCCAATTATGAAAAATGTAAAAGACAATTATATGTTCTCCACACATCTAATTTATCTGCAATGCACAGCTGTAGAGTTTCCAATAAATACTAAATGACATGACACGCCTTACAGAAACAAATAATGTGGTAAAGATAGTGACCACAAACATCCTATATTTTCATATTTTGTGATGGTGTTTGCAAATGTACAGCATTAAAAGGAAAAAGCTACGAGCTCAAATAAGTTTATATTTATCCTTCAATCATAGTTACTCATGTGGTGAAGCAGTTGTTAAGAAGTTTATGGGCGGCACACTGGCGCAGCTGGTAGTGCTGCTGCCTTACAATGCCAGACTTCTGTGTTCAAACCTGATCTCTGGTGCTGTATGTGTGACGTTGCACATTCTCCCTGTGCCCACGTAGGTTTCCTCCAAAATCCAAAGATGTGTGGGTTTGTAGGTTAAGTGGTCTCTGTAAATCGCCCTTAGTGTGTAGTGGATTAGAAAGTGAGATAACAGAACTATGTGTATGGTTGATTGAGGGTCAGCGTGGACTCAGTGAGCCAAAGGGCCTGTTTCCATTGCTATATCTCCAAACTAAACTAAATTGGAAAAGTGATACAAATTTCAGGTTTTCAAGAGGCCCTTTAAATTTTTAGTCGTAACACAAGATATATTCTTTCACTATTGAGTATTCCACAAGCAAACCTGCGAAACAGCAGAGAATAAAATACAAATTTAGCTTTCAGTTTCTACGGTGTCAGGATTTTCCCTTCTGGAAATACTTAATTATCAAACGAAAAGGGACGTCAACAACTTGTGGCTAACATCAAACCGTAATCAAAACAAGTGGCTTCAAAAATTTCTTATGTATTAAAAATTGGGTTTACTGCAACACATAATGCAATTATTCCCAATTAAACAAAGCTGTAAAGAAATGACAAATGGGTTATCATTTATTGCAGGTTTCTTCACCAAAAAAAAATGTTTCTTTAATTCTCAGTCCTTCCATCAGCTCAAATATATCAGGCAACACCATAATCAACAGCTTTAAGAAGATTAATACTAAGGCCAGGTCTGACCCTAAATTAAATCAGGAGGTTTTAAAAAGGGTCCTTCATGTGGCCGAGACTTTCTTTGGTTTATATGTCTCAGTCAAACTAATTGAATTTTTATGATTGGAACGAGGCCAACCACAGATTTCTGAGAGCAAGTCTAAAAACATTGCCTGAGGATTAGAGATCAAATTTCAATGAAAGGCGCAGACAATTCCACTTCCACTGATTGAATGATATTCCATTGGAAAATTGCAAAAATCTTACAAAGTAGCTCAAAAAGTAGCATATGGTTTTCAGCTTGAAACATTAACTGAAATAATTCTGCTGCAGCGACACTCGTTTAGCACTGACCTGTGGTTACTGACACACTGTCTAGCCACAGGAAGAAGTGAAATGAAGGTCAGACGAAGATCAGACTATTACATCCTCCGCTTTCATAAAGTTGTTCCACCGGAATTTTCTACCTCACCCACTTAAGCCACCCACTTTATTGCTAATTCAACCATCCTTAACCAGCTCCTTAATCAACACAAAGAATCATAGGCTGATGCAGCTGCCAAAAATGGCACTGGAAATTTCAATATTGCTTGGAGTACCACATTGCAAAAAACTGAAAGTATGGAAACCAGAGCATAAATAGCAGCAGGTGCTTGAAATTTGAAACAAACACAAAAAACGCTGCAAGCACTCAGCTAGTTTAAGTGGCATAAAAGAAACTCTGAAGTGGACACATTACAGATACACAGATCCAAGTGATCTGTTAAAAAAATATTCCATGGCAGACCTCTGGAATGATCTTTGCACATTACACCTTAATCCCATGCCTACCTCGAAAAGACTCATTAAAGTCAATTGAACTGTCAACTGATCAGGCCATATCTTTGTACTTCAACAAATGAATATTTAGAATGGGTTCAGAATAGCCCAGTTTAAACCCACATTTACATGATGCTTTAAGTATGCTGTCAAGTATACATATGTTAAGTATACATATCAAAATCTTTTCCTTGGCTCAGCCTTATGAAGGATAAGCTCTATCTTTCACCCAGGAGTAATTTGTTGCACAGGAGTCATTTGTTTATCAGTCTAATAAAACAAATGTTTCTGTGAGATCAAACAAATTGATCTCCAGATATTACTTGCTATGGCTCATTTACAATACAGATTGGCCAAATGTACTTCTAGGATCAATATTTTTTTACCATAAATGTACCCTATTTCAATATTATTATTCTAATGTAAACTATGCTAAAATATTTCTATTAACTTTACTTTGACACCATTGAAACAAATTAAATAATTTCATTGACCAGTACAGCGGAATAAATTCTAAGAATGTGGTGTTATGAGATGTGAATGAAATCATGAAGTAGAAAAATTAGCTCTGCATCACTCTTTAAGAAGTCACTGCATTTTATTTCACTGCACATCTTGTAGGAGTATGTGACAAATAAAGTTGACTTGGCTTGACAGGATCCCTGTATTGGGCATTTAGCGGTTTTGAAGCAACTCACAGCATGTAACTATAACACAAGAATATTGTATGAAATCTTATCAGTACAGAAATTAGGTTTAAATAACCTCATAAAATGCAGCATTTTAAGAACATTTCTAAAAACACTGGACAATTCAATTTCAAGTATGGTGTGTCCCATTTACCACGTCATATTTCTAGACTATTTTATTTTGATTTGAAATGTTTTCCCTGTCAACCAATTATATCAGACTGAAGCATTGTTCTACACAGGCAGGAAGTTTTCCTAATGCCTGTCGGAGTCATTACCATGCACATGTCATTCTCACGATCGTGCACTTGCTCAGAATTTCTGACAAGGACACCGAATGAAAGGGAAGTGTGAAAAATTGCTAGAGGAGGCTAATATGGGTGCAATTGACCTTGTCACTCTCAAGTTGTAGTAAAGTTGGGCCATTCTTGATCTGATGTTTAATATTAAAGATGTGTTGGAAAGAACTACAGATGCTGTTAAAAGACCTGGAGCGAACAGCAAAAAGTTTAAGTGAATAATAAAACTTTGGAAATTCCCTATCTGCACCTCATCCTGAACCCAACTTTTAGCAGGTCAAAATTAGGGTCACATGTTATGTTTCTTGTAAGGGTTGTGGCTTGGAACTCCAAAAAACAAATTTCACTCATGGAAAGTCAGCACTTTTTTTTTACCTTTCACTGTTGATTTAGTCTGGCTATTCATGAAGCCTGATTGCAATATATTCTGGAATGAATGCGTGAAAGTTCTATAGATTCTGGAAATCCTGATGGGGATAGGATTTGAGCAGTGACAACATCAATGGTCAGATCTATGGCACGGAAACAAAAGCGTAGATACAGAGGACCGTGAAATTAATTCTGCGCTCATCACGACCAAAGATAACTTTATTTTTAAGCTGTACAGAAAAAGCCCTAAAATCTTAGAATACACTCGGGGGGGGGGGGGGGGGGAATACTGGACACAGTCCAATGGCAGTTCGGCAGCACTAGCGCCGCCAGTTTTCGATCCGGGCTGCAGACGAGGCGCGGGTTTGTGTGTGCACAGCTGCCGAGAATGTCACTCCGCTGGTTCAGTCCCCCCCCCCCCCCTCGCATCTGCACTCTCTTTCTTGCTGTAACACCCCGCTCTCCTGCTACCTGGCACCCCCGTTCCTCAGATTAAATATATTTTTACATATAAATGATGAATAAAGATAAGAATTTATACACAGTTTATACAGCCACTGCTTTGTTCGCTTTTTCTTCATGACAAATCCCATGATTCCTTGCGTTTTTCGGAATAACAAACTCGCTTATTCAGACCCCTTCACTTTTTCCACATTTTGTTATATTACAGCCTTATTCTAAAATTGATTACATTAATTGTTTTCATCAATCTACGCACAATACCCCATAATAAAAAAGCTAAAACATATGTTTAGACATTTTTGCAATAATTAAAAAGAAATAACTGAAATATCACATTTACATAAGTATTCAGACCCTTTTCTCAGTACTTTGTTGAGGCACCTTTGGCAGAGATTACAGACTCAAGTCTTCTTGGGTATGACGTCACAAGCTTGGCACACCGGTATTTGGGTAATTTCTTCCATTCTCTGCAGATCCTCTCAAACTCTGTCAGGTTGGGTGGAGTGCGTTGATGCACAGCTATTTTCAGGTCCCTCCAGAGATGTTCAATCGGTTCAAGTCCGGGCTCCGGCTGGGCCACTCAAGGACATTCACAGACTTGTCACCAAGCCACTCCTACGTTGTCTTGGCTGTTGGAAGGCGAACATCCGCCCCAGTCCAGCCCCAGATCTGGACCAGTTTTCATCAAGGATCTCACTGTACATGTACATGTCTGAAGAAGGGTCTCGACCCGAAACGTCGCCTATCTCCTTCGCTCCTTAGATGCTGCTGCACCCGCTGAGTTTCTCCAGCTTTTTGTGTACCCTCTCTCTGTACATTGCTCCGTTCATCTTTCTCTCGATCCTGACTAGTTTCCCAGTTCCTGCCGCTGAAAAATATTCTCACAGTATGATGCTGCCACCACCATGCTTCACCGTAGATGTGATATTGGCCAGGTGATGAGTGGTGCCTGGTTTCCTTCAGACGTGACGCTTGCCATTCAGGCCAAAGAGTTCAATCTTGGTTTCAACAGACCAGAGAACCTTGTTTCTCATGGTTCTTGGTCACCTCCCCGACCAATGCCCTTCTCCCCCGATTGCTCAGTTTGGCCGGGCAGCCAGCTCCATGAAGAATCCTGGTGGTTCCAAAGTTCTTCCATTTATGAATGACGGAGGCCACTGTGCTCTTCGGGACCTGCAATGCTGCAGAAATTATTTTATACCCTTCCCCAGATCTGTGTCTCGTCACAATCCTGTCTCCGAGGTCCACGGACAATTAATTTGTCTTCATGGCTTCGCTGTTGCTCTGACATGCTCTGTCAACTGTGGAACCTAATATAGACAGGTGTGTGCCTTTCCAAATCATGTCCAATCAATTTAATTTACCACTGGTGGACTCCAATCAAGTTGTAGAAACATCTCCAGGATAATCAAAGGAAACAGGATGAACAAAAGCTCAATTTTGAGTGTCATAGCAAAGGATCTGAATATTTATGTAAATGTGATATTTTTCTTTCTAATTACTTTGCAAACATTTCTAAACACCTGTTTTCGCTTCTTCAATCTGGGGTATTGTGTGTAGATTGATGATAAAAAAAAACAATTTAATCCATTTTAAAATAAGGCTGTAACGTAGCAAAACGTGGAAAAAGTGAGGGGTCTGAATACTTTCTGAATGCACTGTATTCTGCACGCTGGTGTTTTCTCTTTGTACTACCTTGTACAATCAAGCCTCACGTACTTGTACGTACGTGAGGCGTGATTGTACTCATGTACAGTATGATTTGACTGGATAGAATGTAAACCAATCTTTTCAATGCATCTGTAACTGGATTATTGGATTCTGTAACGTGTTTGAAAATCAGCACATCTATTTATCAGTTGATTCAATCAAATACAGCATTACCATCTACATTTTGTTTGTGTAATGGTGCACCCAATGAACTTACATGCAAGTGTTATCCTGCGTTTCTTCAAAATTAAGCTTTTTTTCCTTAACACATAAATTCCACTGAGCCAGTAAGTGGTTTTGCACCTGACTTTTTATTACCCATGAGGATAGAACTAGTATACAGCAACGGTGGGCTGAACAGCCTGTTTCCATACTGTATTTATCTAAATAAGAGTTGATTCTAGTAGATCTTCCAGAATCTAAGGTTGTTTTTACTGAGAGGTGGAGAATTTCTTGTATCATTGAAAACAAAGTATTTCACTTCCAGTAGTTTTCAGATGAAAAACTCTTCTTTTAAAATGGATAGAATCTTATTGATTGAAAATTATGACACACCTTATGATCATTCCATCATAAATGATGCGTTAGGAGGCAGAATGAATGGATCCTTACAGAATTTCTTACTCCAGCTGTCTGATGTAATGGGTGGAACCTGAAAGTCACTTTAAGTCGACTAGTTGTAAACAAAATTTGAGAAAGTGTACTGAGTGCTCTTTGCGAAGCTTCCATTGCTGTGATGACCCTCGCCATTTATTCATAGACAAATGAATGCACAGTGTAACATTACCCCCCTCAAATTTCTGAGCATTGGTGGCCATCATATAAAAATATAGCTGCACAACATATTTCAAAACAAGTTCAGATACAAAACCACTCCAATCCTTCTCCTGATGAAACAACAGAGGAATGTCTCAGCATACACTGCTTTTTCAAGTATTCTGATGTCACTCTGTCCTCTATGCTTGGCATGCTAACAAGTTCTCAGTTTCAGGAGAGTTAATCATATGTGACAGAGAAGTTATATGATACACCAAGAATATGTTCATGGCAATTAATAACTGCTTACATTGTATAATGTAATACACCACATAATATTGACCAATGCGGGAAGTATTTATTGCTCTATAAACAATCCCACCAAAAATGCTTATTTGGGTCCTATGTGTAATGAATTTGGACAGTCTCACTCCAGTAGTGTGACTTCCATAGTGCAAGCCTGTCCTCAAACAGGAAACCTCAGAGAAATCAATAGGATTCCTGGTGTGTGAAAGGAAGAAGTGGGTGTTATGTCTGATAAACGTACATGTTGGTGTGGTAAAGTAATGTTTGTTTTCATGATAATTTGTAATATTCTTCTTAGAAGACTGTAGTTTAAGCCCTACAAAATTCTTGCCCCAAATGAAGTTCTATACATTTTAATTGCTATGCAGAGGAATCAAATTCTGTTGGTTTAGGGGGCATTATTCTGAATTTGGATTAGTCATATAATGGACGTTATCTTAATTTTCATTTTGACAATTTACACTTGACAAAAGATGTTTTGGCCAGATTTTAAAGAATTGATACAACTTCAATTGCTATAGCTAAGGGAGTCGAGAGTGTTTAACTGGCATATGCACTTAAACAGAACAGCAATATTCTTATGTTTAAGAAGGAACTGCAGATGCTGGAAAATCGAAGGTAGACACAAATGCTGGAGAAACTCAGCGGATGAGGCATCATCTATGGAGCAAAGGAAATAGGCAATGTTTCAGGCCAAAACCCTTCCCTCTGAAGAAGGGTTTTGGCCCGAAAACGTTGCCCATTTCCTTCGCTCCATAGATGCTGCCTCACCAGCTGAGTTTCTCCAGCATTTTTGTCTACCAGCGATATTCTTACAACAGGTTTTTAAACAGAGCACTCAGTGGATAACATAATAAACAAATAAACTAAAACAAAGTTCAACAAATAATAGCGCTATATAGTGCAAAACAAAACAGAAGTCTGAAGTTCTTAATGCAATCAAGACAGTTTGCAGTTGAGTTGGTGTTTGCAGTGTTCAATGGGCAGAAGCTGTTGCTGGAGATCATGGTTTTCAGATTCCTACACCTTTATTCTAATGGCAGGAGTGAAATGAGGACATGGATAAGGTCGTCCATGAAGATGCTGGCTGCCTTTTGCAGGCATGATATTCGCATCCAGCAAAAAAAATACTAGGAAGTATTGGCCAGGGGTCCAGGAGGCCGGTTAGGCCCCCCCAGTGGGGGTTCAGGCGGCTCCTGCATTTTCAATAAATTGAAAATGATTCCCAAGCTTTCTGCTGGTTGTTTATATAACAGAAGCTTAGAATTTTTCTAACATATAACCAGCAAAATAACCCCCAATAAATATTTCATGAAATAAATGACTTCATACAGCTAAAAAAAATCTTTACAAAAAAAATGTTACCTGAAATGTCTCTTTGCCTAGCACTGTGTGCAAACAGCACAGAAAGAGTGAAGGGGGGTACACAAAAAGCTGGAGAAACTCAGCGGGTGCAGCAGCATCTAAGGAGCGAAGGAGATAGGCGACGTTTCGGGTCGAGACCCTTCTTCAGACTGGTCAGGGATCAGGGAAACGAGAGATATAGACGGTGATGTGGAGAGATAAGGAACAATGAGTGAAAGATATGCAAAAAAGTATCGGTGATAAAGGGAACAAGCCATTGTAAGCTGTTTGTGGTGTGAAAATGAGAAGCTGGTGCGACTGGGGTGGGGGAGGGAGATAGAGATAGAGGGAATGCCAGGGCCCGTGGGCTGAGGGAGAGGTGGGAAGGGGAGGAGACAGCAAGGGTTAACAGAATTGAGAAAATTCAATATTCAAGCCCAAAGGATGCAGACTCCCCAAGCGGAATATGAGGTGCTGTTCCTCCAGCTTTGCTGTTTGTGGTGTGAAGTTTCTCCAGCTTTTTGTGTACCCTCGATTCTCCTGCAGTTCCTTCTTTAAAACAGAAAGAGTGAATTTGGTTGCAGCCATCTTCTGCTTCAGTAAGGGAAGCTGGTCGGTGATTGGCCGCAACACCCCTCGGAGACTGCGTCTGATTGGCCGCCGAGTGACCGGCGCATTATGTGATTGGACTCAATGCCCTTGGAGACAGTGGCTGATTGGACAGGAGGACCGATTTGTTGATTGGACAGGAATTTTAAGGGAAGCTGGTCGGTGATTGGACACAACCCCCTGAGAGACAGCAGTTAATTGGCCGCCAAATAATCGGGCACAAAAAATTGACAGGTAGGAAAACAAAAACAAAAAAATCGGAAATTACAATCGAAATTTAAATCGGAAGAATATCATGCCTGCTTTTGGAGGCATCCCCTCCTTTGTTGGTGGGGAAGTCAGTACCTGTGACCGTACGTTCTTGAGCGTCCAAGTTGATGAACGAGGGAGCATGATGCAACCAGACAATATACCCTCTACCGCACACCTGCAGAAGTTCAAGAGGGTATTCGTCGACATGCCAATCTCCTAAAGAAATGGAGGTGCTGATTGGCTTTCTTGATGACAGATCAGAGATATGCACGCCCAGGAATTAAGTTGCTGACACTCTCCACCACCGACCCGTCGATGAAGACAGGTTTGTGGATTCCTCTTCAAAAGTCAATAATCAGCTCGTTCTAATACTGACATTGACCAAGGTTGTTGTTCTCGCACCATTCAATCAGACAATCGATCTCCCTCCTATACTCTGACTCGTTATTACCCACCCGTAAGTCGGCCAAAAACAATGGTATCATCTGCAAATTTAAAGAGAGAGTTGGAACCGTATCTGGTTACACATTCACGGGTACAGAGTGAATAGCACAGGGGACTGAGCACACAGCTATGAGATGCCCCTGTGCTGATGGTTATAGAGGATGATGATTTATTACCAATTCGTACCAATTGTGTTCTGTTACTGAGGAAGTCGAGGATCCAGCTGCTAAGGAATGCGCAGAGATCCAGTTCCCTGAACTTGGTAACAAGTTTGGAGGGGGTGATGTTGTTGAACACCGAGCAGTAGTCGAGATGGTAAATGTGTTCCTGCAATTGCATTTCACATTTACAGTATTCATAATTTTCTTTTCTCCACTAGTTTTAGATAATTTTCAGCTTCTCCTATTTATAGCTCCTCTTCTTAACTTTTGTTAATCCCTTAGCGATTTCTTTCATCATGCATTTTTGTCATTTAATTATTTTCTACCAATCAGACTTTTCTTTATGTTTACCTTCCTTTCCCCTCTCTCTAACTTTTCTTGCTTCTGATGAAAGGTCAACAACCTGAAACATTAACCCTGTTCCTCTCCCCAGATTCACTGCATACTTCATTTTATCCAGTAAAATGACAAATGACTGGTCTCTCCAAATATTTTTCCGACATCCAGATCTGATAACCTGTTACATTTTTTTCCTTAAATTGCGCTATCATTGTTCTAGGGCAGGGGCCTCCAAACCTTTCAGCTCGAGGGCCACATCATATATTTGGCACATTCTTGCAGGCCGTAGGAAAAAATAAAGAAATGTCAGTTTTATAAATGTAATGAACTCAAAAAATAACTTAATAACTAAAATGACTATACAAGAACTAATGTCAAAGCAATCAAATTGAATTATATTAATATGGGATACATATCATACAATTCAACTAGTTTCTCTCGAATATTTCCATTTAAAGGGCAGTATGGCTAGAAACAGATGCTAGCTGGACTTAAAATAAAACAAGTTCTGAAGGAACTCAGCAGGCCCGGCAGCATCTGTGAAAGGAAAGGGAGAGATGATGTTTCAACTCGGGGCCCTTTTGTGACGAGGTTTGTCCAGCACTTTCATTTTTGCTCAAGATTCCACCGACTGCAGTATCTTGTGTCTGCAGCACAACTTCAGGACCTGTCCCACTTGGCGATTTTTTTCGGCGACTGCCGGCATCATGGCCTGACGTATCAGGACACCGAAAAATTTGCGGCGTGATGCGGTGTGTAGGACGCGTGGTCTTTTTTTTATATATAGTATCGCAACATTTTTTCTGTCGCCGCGGGATTTTGAAATATTCAAAATCTTTTGGCGACACTGATATAACGGCGGCAGTTGCCGAAAAAAATCGCCAAGTAGGACAAGCCCTTTACTTTGCTGGCAGAGGAGTGACAGGAAGTTTTAGACAAACCCATTTTGGAGGAAAGCCCGCAAATTTATAGATTGATTGTTTTAAAAAATATATAAATCACATCTATGGGAAAGGAAACACAAATGAACTATTCTTTTGGAGAGAAATAATCAAACATACTGCAAGTTCCTCAAGGCTGAATTAACACAAACTCATATTTTGAAATATAAACAATTTCAGGAATGCACAAATTTCTTAACTTAAACATTTTTTTAAAAATGCGCTTGCCGGTTACTGGAGCATCCCACAACGAATGATAAGGATGTTGTAGTCTTGTATATAGATAACAACTATTTGCAAAGCTGTTCCAACTTAATTCCCTGGGAAAAAATTGATCCGAGAATTCACAATCCCAGCTGGTGACTTATTCACAGTATTGACATTTTATAGCACCTTGAAATTGGTGACTAAAAGCAGGAATATTTTTAACATTTGGGTATATGACTGGCCAAGGGCATTAACTAGCCATCCGTCTTTTCCACTGAACAGTCAGCCATAATTTTGATACACTGGTGTGATTTGAATCAGGTAAACTGTGAATGCGAAACAGATGACCAAAAGCCAAATACAAATCTCCACTCTTCAGCCTTCCAGTAATCAGAGTGCAGTAAGCCAGTACAGTCTCGCAGTTAAGGCCTTGGAAAGCAGGGGCAAGAAGCTGACACTTTCGCCATGGTTAGTTTTTATTTAATCTAGAGAGGGATGTTATCCGGTCATAAGGATTAGGAGTAGAATTCGGCCCAGCAAATCTACTCCGCCATTCAATCATGGCTGATCTATCTCTCCCTCCTAACCCCATTCTCCTGCCTTCTCCCCATAACCTCTGACATCTGTACTAATCAAGAATGAAGATGTTATGCTCTGCAAACATCTTTTTTACAACCTCACACACACTTATAGTGTGTCTGTGTCTGTGTGTGTGTGTGTGTGTGTGTGTGTGCGCGCGCACACACACACACACACACACACACACACACACACACACACACACACACACACACACACACACACACACACAGAGATAGATATAGATAGAGAGATAGATAGATAGATAGATAGATAGATAGATAGATATATATATATATATATATATATATATATATATATATATATATATATATATATATATATGCCAAGCCGCCCGGCGGCACTTTGAGTGGTCATTGGCACCCCGGGCAACCGCTAATTTCGAGCCCTGTAATATATCTATATATATATATATATATCTATTATATATATCTATATCTATATCTATATATCTATATATATATATATATATAATACATATACACAGGGCTCGAAATTAGCGGTTGCCCGGGTGCCAATGACCACTCAAAGTGCCGCCGGGCGGCTTGGCACGCAAATACTGGTTTATACCGAAAGACACAAAAAACTGGAGTAACTCAGCGGGTCAGGCAGAATCTCTGGCGAATAGGAACGTGGCGTTTCGTGTCGGCAACAGCTGTAGTGCGGGGCAAAGATACTAGGAGCAGGGTGACGAAGGGTCGGAGCGAATGACGGGCCCCGCACAGCTGCCGCGAAAGCTCCACCGCCGCCTCCTCCTCCCGCACCCCGTCCGGCGGAAGGAGACCTCCCTCCCTCCCTCGGCATGCGAGAGGGGTTGTTTTCAAAGCGCCGTCGGTGGATTTGCAGCAGTATCTTTTGATTTGCAGGCAGCGGCCGCTATCGCCCTGATAACGGCCGCTGCCTGCAAACCCGCTAACGGCGATTTCAAAACAACCCCTCTTGCACGCCAAGGCCAGGAGGAGGGAGAGGGAGAGGGAGGTCTCCTTCCACCGGGCGGGGTGCGGGAGGAGGAAGCGGCGGTGAAGATGTCGTGGCCGCAGTTGCCGCTGAAGCAGCTGCACCAAAGATTAATTCTCTCTCCCCCTTCCCCTCCCATCCTGGGACCCCTCCTCTCCAGCCCGCACTGATCCCCTTTCCCTCCACTATTCAGTCCTCACTGACATCCCCTGTGGTCCCCTCCCAATCTACCCCCCCCCCCCAATCTATTCATCACCCTACCCACCTCGCATTGATTCTCCTACCACCCCATCCCCCATCCATCCTACACTGGTCCCCCCCAATTCATCCTGTACTGACCCCCCCTACCCATCCATCCTGCACTTCTCCCCCCATTCATACTGCACTGATCCTCCCATTCATCCCGTAACGACCCACCCTCCATTTACCCTGAACCAATCCCCCCCCCATCCATCCTGTAGTGATCTCCCCATTCATCTTTTACTGATCCCCTCATGCATCCTGTACTGATCCCCTCATGCATCCCGTACTGATTCCCCATTCATCCTGTGGTGATCTCCCATTCATCCTGCACAGACCCTCCGATCCACACGGTCCTGACCACTCCCCCCCCCCCCCCCCAATTCATCCTGTACTGGGCCCCCCATTCATCCTGTGCTGACCCCTCCTCCCCGCCATCTATCCACCCCGCACTGATTCACACACCCCCTGACACTATTGTGCTTCATGGTCTTCAGAGCGAACATTGACTATGTTTGATAACGGAATGCAATCAATTTTCTTTAAATTCCCAATGTTATTATTTGTTTTGACACCTTTAAACATATTACCAAAATAACATTTGCTGCAGTTATGTCCTTTTGCCATCTCTTGTCATTTAGTGCAATGTTTAACCTGTCAGATGTGTTTAGTCGGTTTTAACAGCCTATAGAAATTTCCTTGCAACCTGTATATTCCGTTATGGATAAATTATGTGGGAAGCCAGAGTGTTTCTGTGTCATTGCAATAACGACCCATGCTATGGCCATGTCATGGTAATTTTCGGTCCGTCACAGAAAACATGCTTGCATCAATCTGTAGTATGCATGGTTAAGCATATATGTTACCATGGTCCAGGATTTATTGACACAGGTTGATCATCTGCTGAATAATCCAACCACATTTTTGTTTCGAAGTGGAACTAATAGAATTTGCATTAATTGCAATGTGTAAAAAGAGTTGAGATATTGTATTATAATTTTGCTGCATGTCATCGTGGTACACAACATGTCTTGATTGGTGAATATGTTTAGTTTGTGAGTTATTTGAAGCAGAAATAATATGTGAATGTAGACAAAAGTGCTGGAGAAACTCAGCGGATGCAGCAGCATCTATGGAGCGAAGGAAATAGGCAACGTTTCGGGCCGAAACCCTTATTCAGACTGATGGGTTGCCCATTTCCTTTGTTCCATTGATCCTGCTGCACCCGCTGAGTTTCTCCAGCACTTTTGTCTACCTTCGATTTTCCAGCATCTGCAGTTCCTTCTTGAACATAATATGCGAATGCTTCATTGAGCATAATTCCGACTGGTAACTACGCACTTCGTCCGAGCACATTATCGCACGCATCATGCAAACCGTCTTAAATTACCACCTAAATTGTCATTTGGCAACCTAAAAAGCTGTCAAGGTTGCCCGGTTGGCAAAAAAAGTTAAGCGAGAGCCCTGGCATACATATTCATACACACACACACACACATATATATACATACATATATATGCACACACATTTTATTTATTTTTATATATATATATATATATATATATATATATATATATATATATATATAATATATATTATATATATATATATATATATATATATATATATAAATAACACATACATATACATACATATATACACATACATATATATATACACACACATTATATTACATATATATGTTACACATACATACATACATACATTTATATATATACACACACACACACACACATATTATATATATATATATATATACACACACACACACACACACAATTACCGCTTATTTTAAGTAACATTTTAAAACACAACTAATTTTACGCAATTCGTATTATTTATTTAATTTCCTTTGTTTAAAAAATCTTAATACTCGTTTGCTTTTATAAATGCTATCATCCTTCTATAGCTCAAGAGCTACAAAACTTGAATTTAAAGGTCCTTTTCACAATTTCAGGATAGCTTAAAGTGTTTCACTGGCAATCAAGTATATTTGCAGTTGCACTCTGGTGCAGAGCAATGTGCCAGTTAACGTGCATGCCTTGAGGGAGATAAATGACCTAATATTTTGTAAAGAATATTGCTTGGGGATAAATACCAACCAAAGCCACTTTTACACATAGGTGGGGCCTAGCTGCAAGGTTTAAACAGTACCATCCCACCATTCTTTCACTGAAGTCTAATTCCATAATATATGCTTATCTTACAACTAATAATTGGTTTGAACCCACAACCTCTGACACAGACAAGTCTACTATCACTGCCTCGGGTTGACTGACACCTCTAATCCAGGTGTTCCCTTTATCATCTATACTTTTTTGCATATCTTTCATTCATTGTTCTTTATCTCTCCACATCACCGTCTATATCTCTCGTTTCCCTCATCCCTGACCAGTCTGAAGAAGGGTCTCGACCCGAAACGTTGCCTATCTCCTTCGCTCCTTAGATGCTGCTGCACCCGCTGAGTTTCTCCAGCTTTTTGCGTAACCCTCTAATCCAGGGCTTTTGTCTGCTCAATTGTGGAGCAAGCAAACAAATAGGCTGGTTACTTGTGTGAAAGCACATCTACCTCAATCATCGCTGCAGTTACTAATTTTTAAACATACCAACTGCATTTAAATTTATTTGCAATTCAATTACTTTATTTCTAACAAAGGATGTAACACTGGGAGCATTCGGGTAGTGCCCTACACACTTTCAATAAGACTGTTCAAAAAGATGGATAACAATTTCTCAACATTTATCCCTGCAGTATTCCACTAATTACTCCCTCTCACGTAGAACCACTTCAAATTAATACTTATTTTCTTGCCACAGGAATCCAACCACATCTAAATCTAGTTTGATCTGCCAGCAAACCTACAAATGTTTTACTTACAAATGTATGTGGACCACATTAGCTCCTATGCTCAAATATGCTATTGTAGTTAAAGTCCACATTGATGATAAAACTAACTCAAGATTTTTTGAAACACTTGATACATAATTATGTTGATGCATCTACTAATCAAAAGATAATCTATCTGAAAAACTGTATTACAAATCCATAAATCCAAATTCTGAAGGTGATATATCCAAGTAAACCATCACAAATATAATTGTATCAATAAGCTATCCACTAACTTTACTTAACAAACATCTTGCTGCCATAGATCCCGAGTTGAACAGCACAGACACTTTGACATGATCTTTGGCGTAGTTCGTCCCTGCAATACATGATGCCCTTCTAAGCAACTTGCCTGCATTTGGCCCATATCCCACTAAACCTGTCCTTCCCATTTACAGTCCAAATATATTTTAAAAACTGTAGTGTTACCCGTCTTAACCACTTCCTCTGGCAGCTTATCGAAATATCCACCAACCTCTGTTTTAGATCCCCATTACATCTTTCCCCTCTTGCTTTAAATCTTTGCCCACTAGTTTTAGATTTCCTACCCTGAGAAAAACAACTGACAATCCATCCCTATCTATGCCCCTCATGATAATATAGCTTTATAAATCCATCCCTCAGTCTTCTTCACTCCAGAAACCTATCCAGTTCTCTCCTTATAAACATAATAAGGAAATGATGAAACTCCTGTCCACCTCTTTGCAGAAGTACAGTTTATGGGGCACTCCATCACTGACGTTCAAACTAACCGCATAAGACTCTTCAACTATTTATCACATTTTGTCAAGACAGACAGTGTCTTGACAAAAGGCAGGGAGTGATGCTTCACTCTTGCTCAAGTTGCTTCCTGATTTCACCTTGTAGGAGGTGATAGTATTCAAGCCCTGCCATAGTTGCCCAACATCTGCCTCATCCTCCAGCTTTGAGCGGGTTCCTTTTGGCCTTTTTGATGGTCTTGTCAAGGTCGTATATGGACTTCTTATAGACAGCGTCACCATATCTGAATGCCCGGGAGCTGTTCTCAGATGAATGTGAATCTCCTGGTTCATCGAAGGCTTCTGGTTAGGAAACATTTGGATGCTTTTGTAGGAACACAGTCCTCCACACATTTCCTCATTAAGTTTGTATGAGGCCAATTAACCTATAAATCCACACCTCTTTGGGATGTAGGAGGAAACCGGAGCACCTGGAGGAAACCCACATGTTTCCAGGGAGAACATGCAACCACCACACAGACAGCACCCAAGAATTGAAACCGAGTCTCTGGCGTTGTGAGGCAGCAGTTTGACCCACTGCACCGCCCAATGTGTAAGCTTCAATGCAAATTAAAATACAAACTTATTTTACTAAAATTCTACTTTCTTTGCCCAAACTTTCAGAGTACAGAGTCTTTTGTGTCACCAAAGAAGCATATTTTTTCTTGCTGCGGTAAATTGTTTAGCACAAATCGATTAGCGGAAAAAGAATATCACTGATATGACAGTCTCCCCAGTCTACTATCAATTTGTCACTCCTACTTTAGATAATAATTTATGTTTTGATATTGTTTCATACAGAAAACTTCAGTACTTAACACAGCATATTTTCAGTATTTTAGTGAAAATCACTAATCAATTGTTTGGACACATTTTCAAATCTTTTGTAGATAAAAAATGCTGGAGAAACTCAGAGGGTGAGACAGCATCTATGGAGAAACGGAGTAGGCAACGTTTCGGGTTGAGACCCTTCTTCAGACTGATGTCCGGGGGGGGGAGAAGAAAGGAAGAGGCGGAGACAGTAGGCTTGCGGGAGAGCTGGGAAGAGGGAGGGGAAAGAGGGAGAAAGCAAGGACTACCTGAAATTAGAGAAGTCAATGTTCATACCGCTTGGGTGTAAACTACCCAAGCGAAATATGAGGTGTTCCTCCACTTTGCGCTGGGCCTTGTAGTAGCCATTTAGCTTAACTCAGTATGTTATAACTATAACCAATTATCTTTAAATTTTATCTGCCTGTAATTATGTGGGTGGGATTTTTACATAGTTGGAGGCGTGTTTGCGGCTGGGATGCTCACGCAGACGCCCTAGCAATTAGTTTAGTTTAGTTTAGTTTAGTTTGAAGAAACATGGGGGAAGAGGTCATAGCTTTCCATCATGCACGAGTTCCACCATGCACAGGTTTGACTGAGTAAGATCAAAATGTACTTAAACAAGAATATCTTACTTTTTTTAACTACAATAAAGAAACTTAAGTAAGAGACTGTGTTTTGGAAGATTTATCTTTCGACGGCATTGAATGTCTCGTGGAGAGCTCGTAAATGATTATCCCCTCAACCCATGTCTTCAATCATAGTGACTAGAGGAAAGATTCTTTGAATGATATGAAAATCTGTCATTAAAGGCCTCACTCTGGCAATGGAGGAGGCCCAGGATTCAGAATGGGAGGGGGAGTTGAAGTGCTGGGCAAACAGGAGATCAGGTTGGTTAGTAAATACCTGGTGGTGAAAGGCAAAATGTAATTTAAGGTCATGAATAGTAACTATATTTACCCTCTCCAGCCTGTGGACATGCATTTACTGATGTCAAATGAGATGTGTTCAATTCAACCCAGACCCACAATCATCACTGCTATGATGGTTTCTGTATCAAAACTAGCCAATATAAGCAGCATCACTGCCAGAACAGCAAAAGCTAGTTTTAGTCCAAGAAATGTGCAGGTCAGGTTTAAACTTATCAGGTATCATATGCATGACAACATTCATTTCTGACAGTTACTCTTATATTAATAGAGCCAATAGTCCAGCTGCAGCAAAGGAAATAGAGTTGTGATCAATCGGTCATGAAAATGAACCATTTGAAAGAGTTTAAACAGTGGGAAACAAAACTCAAACTAAGAAGTGCTGCAGTAAAGTCAAAGTGATAACTAAGTTAGACACATAATGCTGGAGTAACTCAGCGGGACAGGCAGCATCTCTGGAGAGAAGGAATGGGTGACGTTTCTGGTTGAGACCCTTCTTCAGACATAACTGAGGTGCCAACCAGTGTGGAAATCATCACTTCCAAATCTGAGGGAAGACTAAAGTGAGGATAGAAATGGGAGGGGGGGGGGGGGGGGGGGGGCAGAGATATAGGAAGCAAGGGAGAGAGGACTACACAACAAGAGGAATAGGTTTAGCTGTAAGGGAGAGGCTGAGTTGTTTGGGTGAACAAATTGGGAATATAGTAAGCTAGGAAGGAATCTACGACACAGAACAAGTAATCACTGAGTGAGACAGCAATAGAAAAGATAAAGTAGGACTGGGAAGAAGGTTTAACAATTTGACTATACAGCATATATGAAATACATACTTGTTTATATTCTCAAATCAAAAACACAATTTGATTTGCTATATTTTAAGGCAACATTTTTTTATGAACAAGCAAGGGAAATTCATTAAATCTGCATTTGTACTAAACAAAAAAAAAAGAAAACTGAGGATTACTGATTGTTAACTTTACAGTGGTACAATGTAGTCAAAATATCAAATACCCTACATAATGAACAACAGTTCCTCAGATAAGCTCAACATTCATCAGTGTGAGTTATCAAATTCCATTCCACCCACATTGAACAATCCACCATTATCATTGGCAAATGAGAAGACTCCCTGACTCATAGTTACGGAACTCTGGCTAACTCTGCAAAAAAAACACCACTAATTGGGATTTGAAGGTGACAATTTAATTTCCAGTTTCTCTTTGAACACAACATGCTTTATAACTTCTTTAAAATTTAAACGAAAAAAATCGAATCGTGCCATTTGACTATCAGATACTTTTTAAAAACTTACTCCACCTATGAAATTACATGTGTACACTGAAGAAACTAAGTTTGAATCCTTAATTGCACAAGAATGTCCAAAGAATGGTTATTAATTAGTTACAATTTTCTGGATTTAACCATTGGGAAGGCCTAATTTATTAGCTGTCCTCCATTTTCCTTATCATCGATTCTATCCCTCTCTGGGTATTGACTTGAGATGATCCAAACTGTTCGCTATGACAATGATTAAGGTCAGATCTGTATCCTTTTTCTACTTCCACAGAGAATATGTTGCCTGTCTCCACCCTTCCTTGTTTTATCCATTGTTGAAACCTTCGTCCGTGCTTTTCTTATCCCTCAACCCTGTATTTCTCATATATGATCGCTTATTTTCTCCATTTTCTTCTGTGTGTAGTATATCAACCAAAATCTAAGTTCTGAAATTCTCTACATTAAAAACTCATTTTCTTCGACTCCTCCTTAAAACAAATTTATTTTGCCATCTTTTCAGTAATGTGCTACCGTATCTCCTCCTTTTGCACTGTGTTAACTTTTAGTTAAAATTTTCCTGTGGGGCATCATAGGACAATTTCCTGTGTTAAAACATTTTAAAACAGTTGAAACATGTTGAAACTGTTTTGAAACAGGAAACATGTTTCCGGTGTTGGGGGTGTCCAGACCAGGGGCCACAGTTTAAGAATAAGGGATAAGCCATTGGGAACGGAGATGAGGAAAAACGTTTTCACACAGAGGGTTGTGAATCTGTGGAATTCTCTGCCTCAGAAGGCAGTGGAGCCCAATTCTCTGTATGCTTTCAAGAGAGTCCGATAGAGCTCTTAAAGATAGCGCAGTCAAGGGATATGGGGAAAAGGCAGGAACAGGGTACTGAGTGTGGATAATCAGCCATGATCACAGTGAATGGCGGTGCTGTCTCGAAAGCACTCCTGCACCTATTGTCTATGAAATGCATCATATATATGAACTTAAAGCAAATTACTGGAGTAACTCAGTGGGTCAAGAAGCGTTTGTGGAGAGCAAGGAACTGTCGACGCTTCGGGGTGAGTACTTGCAGTAGAGCTAAAAGCAGAGAGGGAAGGAATAAAGTGTATAAAGAAGTGGGAAGGGTAGTCGGTGGATAATGAACTGAGGAGTGGTGAGGAACGATGTGCAGATGGAGACAGGCAGGGTAAGGAGGAGGGATGGAGTTAGGAGACAGGCAGCCTGGTGATGGAACAAAACAGACAAGGAGTACAAAGGCAGATGATACAACATCTCTCCCTTAAATGGTTCCCATTCTCACATACCTTACATATCAAATTCCAGTACATGTAGCCTTTGTGTTCCTGCTTATCACTCTCCAGTGTCTGTCCCTACCTTCACCATCTCCATCCCTTTGTATTCTTCCCATCTGCTTTCACCACCTATCTTTGTGAACCAACTTCACCCCTCCCTTCTTCCACCTGGCGCCACCTGCCCATCATTCGTAGATACAAAGAAACAGAGAAAAATAGGTGCTGGAGCAAGTCAATCGGCCCTTCGAGCCAACACCGCCATTCAATATGAGCATAGCTGATCATCTAAAATCAGTACCCCGTTCCTGTTTTTTCCCTACATCCCTTGATTCCTTTAGCCCTTAGAGCTAAATCTAACTCTCTCTTGAAAACATCCACTGAATTGGCCTCCACTGCTTTCTGTGGCAGAGAATTCCACAAATTCTCAACTCTGCGTGATTTTGTTTTCCTCATCTCAGTCCCAAATGGCCTTCTTAAACTGTGACCCCTGGTTCTGGACTCCCCCAACATCGGGAACATTTTTCCTGCATCTAGCCTGTCCAATCCTTTAAGAATTTTATATGTTTTAAATAAGAGACCCGCTCATCCTTCTAAATTCCTTTCCCTAAACCGATGCCACTCAACCCACTGAGTTCACCTTGAATTTTGCTTTTTTGCTCCGGATTCCAGCATTTACCTGCCTTTGCACTTATAATAGCCAATTGAGAAATGGTTGAAAAAAATTGGAAAGAAGAAAAAGTGCAAAATATAACATGAAAAAATACTAAATGTTTTTATAATCACATTTATGGGAATATTTTGGAAATATAGTGGAAAAAAAAGTAAACAATGCTCACCTTTGATCCATTTGCGATTAACATATATTCGTGCTTCCAATGTTTGCCGTTCATTTAATATTATGATTTGCCTATGTAAAACTCTATCAATAATGTCAAATGTTTCTAACTTTAAAAGATAATCTTATGTTGATTTGTTAAACATATTACTCATTCTGCTATGGAAATGAACAGAGCAGACGTCACAAGCTTTCAAATCTGTGCACTGTAGAAATGAGCTAATACCATGAATTAAATTGTCCCTTGCCCGACTTGAAAAATGCTCAGGCGTGGCTTGTTCAGGCAAGTTACACTAATGCATCACACATTTCAACCACCCATCATTAACTGCATACAAGCTAGGATGAAAAAAAAGTTTAGACAGCATATTCTAAAAAGCAGAAGAAGAAACAAAAAGGTAATGGAAGTTCAGTGCCCTCCATAATGTTTGGGACAAAGACCCATCATTTATTTATTTGCCTCTGAACTCCACAATTTGAGATTTGTAATAGAAAAAAAATCACGTGGTTAAAGTGCACATTGTCAGATTTTAATAAAGGCCATTTTTATACATTTTGGATTCACCATGTAGAAATTACAGCTGTGTTTATACATAGTCCCCCCATTTCAGGGCACCGTAATGTTTGGGACACATGGCTTCACAGGTGTTTGTAATTGCTTAGGTGTATTTAATTGCCTCCTTCATGGAAGTATAAGAGAGCTCTCAGCACCTAGTCTTTCCTACAGTCTTTCCATCACCTTTGGAAACTTTTATTGCTGCTTATCAACATTATGATCAAAGTTGTGCCAATAAAAGTCAAAGAAGCCATTATGAGACTGAGAAACAAGAATAAAACTTAAGGGCCTGTCCCACTTTCTCGAGTTATTCACAAATTCTCCCGAGTTTTCCCCTTGATTCAAACTCACAGAATGTTCGTAACGAGTCCGTAGGAGGCCCTAGGAGTCCATGGCTATATCGCAGCTGCTCGTTATGCTAAGCGTAGCTACTTGGGGCTATTTTTTTTTACTCGTGGATATTAATTATCAGGCTAGAAAAAACGTCCTGACTTACCTGATGCCCCGCGTACCTACGGCTGGCATAACAAGCCACTACGATATATCCATGGGCTCCTACCGGCCTCCTACGGACTCGTTACGAACATTGTGCGTGTTTGAATCAAGGGGAAAACTCGGGGAGAATTTGTGAATAACTCGGGAAAGTGGGACAGGCCCTTTAGAGTCATCAGCCAAACCTTAGGCATACCAAAATCAACTGTTTGGAACATCATTAAGAAGAAAGAGAGCACTGGTGAGCTTACTAATCTCAAAGGAACTGGCAGGCCAAGAAAGACCTCCACAGCTAATGACAGAAAAATTCTCTCCATAATAAAGAAAAATCCCCAAACACCTGTCCGACAGATCAGAAACACTCTTCAGGAGTCAGGTGTGGATTTGTCAATGACCACTGTCCACAGAAGACTTCGTGAACAGATATACAGAGGCTACACTGCAAGATGCAAACCACTGGTTAGCTACAAAAATAGGATGGCCAGGTTACAGTTTGCCAAGAAGTACTTAAAAGAGCAACCACAGTTCTGGTAAAAGATCTTGTGGGCAGATGAGATGAAAATTAACATATCAGAGTGATGGCAAGAGCAAAGTATGGAGGAGAGAAGGAACTGCCCAAGATTCAAAGCATGCCATCTCATCTGTGAAACACAGTGGTGGGGTGTTATGGCCTGGGCATGTATGGCTGCTGAAGGTACTGGCTCACTCATCTTCATTGATGATAAAACTGCTGATGGTAGTAGCATAATAAATTCTGAAGTGTATAGACACACCCTATCTGCTCAAGTTCAAACAAATGCCTCAAACTCATTGGCCGGCAGTTAATTCTACAGTAAGACAATGATCCCAAACATACTGCTAAAGCAACAAAGGATTTTTTTCAAAGCTAAAAAATGGCCAATTCTTGAGTGGTTAAGTCAATCACCCAATCGAGCATGCCTTTTATGTGCTGTAGAGAAAACTAAAGAAAACTAGCCCCCAAAACAAGCACAAGCTAAAGATGGCTGCAATACAGGCCTGGCAGAGCATCACCAGAGAAGACACCCAGCAACTGGTGATGTCCATGAATTGCAGACTTCAGGCAGTCATTGCATGCAAAGGATATGCAACAAAATACTAAACATGACTACTTTCATTTACATGATATTGCGGTGTCCCAAACATTATGGTGCCCTGAAATGATTACAAATCTCAAATTGTGAAGTACAGAGGCCAATAAATAAATGATTGGTCTTTGTCCCAAACATTATGGAGGGCACTGCAGCTAACACCCTCAAATCTGGGCATCATTCTGGAAAACTTCCTCTGGACCCTTTCCAAAGCCTCCATGTCCTTCCTATATTGAAGTGACCAGACCCGCACACAATATTCCAAATGCAGCCTGCATAACACCATGCAATACTCTAAAAAAGCTGCACCATGACTGCCTGACACATATTAAATTACTTGACCAATGAAGACAGGCATACCATATGCTTTCTTTACCACTCTGCTACCTGCGTTTCGACTTTCAGGGAGTTATGGACTTGGACCCCAAGGTCCCTCTGTACATCAATACTATTAAGGGTCTTGTCATTAACTGTTATTTTCTCTATACATTCAACCTTGCAAAGTGTAACACCTCACACTTGCTCAGATTAATCTCCATCTGCCATTTCGCTGCCCATTTCTGTAGCTCATCAAATACCACTGCATATTTTGACTGCCTTCCAAGTACAAGACCCCAGCAATCATGGTGTAATCTACAAACTTATTAAACAACCCACACCCAGTTCATTGGCTATATTTAAGAGGGAGTTAGATGTGGCCCTTGTGGCTAAAGGGATCAGGGGGTATGGAGAGAAGGCAGGCACAGGATACCGAGTTGAATGATCAGCCATGATCATATTGAATGGCGGCGCAGGCTCGAAGGGCCGAATGGCCTACCTTCGCACCTATTTTCTACGTTTCTATGTTTATATATATCACAAACCAAACAGAGCCCCAGCACAGATTCCTGCGGAACACAAGTCACAGACCTACAGCCTGAATATTGTCCTTCCACCACAACCCTCTATCTTTTATCAGTGAGCCAGTTTTGAATGTATATGGCAAAGTCACTGTTAATCCCAAGCATGTTAATCAGCATACCTTGAGGGATTTGATCAAATGACTTACTAACATGCACACAGACAATATCCACTGCCTTACCTTCATCCATTTGGGGCTTTTTTTAACCCAATTTCTGCACAAACCTATTTTATTCTCCCTAAACTTCCATCAACTACCAGATCTGAGCAGTTATCTGCACACTCGTGGAAATGTACTGTTATTAGATACAAGATATATTTATTTGTCACATGTACCAATTGGTACAGTGAAATGTGTGGTCGCAATACAGAGCACAGAACACGATAGTCTTTAACAGACATCCCCACACAGCGAGATCAAAGTTTCCCACTGTGAGGAAAGGCTCCAAAATTCAGTCATCCTCCTCTGTTGTTCTCCCGTGGTCGGGGGGGGGGGGGGGGGGGGGGGGGGGCTCCCAAACCCCCCGCTGTCGCCGCTACGGGCGGCCCGATGTTCAGATCCACTCGCCGGGGTGATGGAAGTCTGACGTCAGGACTGGAGGACATCCTCAGCGGCTTGGGACATCCGAATTGGCCACTTCCTACTGGTTCCCGAAGTCCACAGGCCACGCTGGGCAGAGATTCAACGCTGGAGGCCCTCGGCAAAGGGCCCCAGGACTCCGCGATGTTGAAGTCAGAGCCGCCCGCACTGAAAGCTCTACGAACCACAGCTCCGATGTTGAAGCAGCAGACCCAACACTCCGGAGTGTCAACGGCGATCCAGGTAAGCAATCGCCTGCTCCAAGATGTATCCAGCGCTGCACCGCCACTGCTGAAGCTCTGGTCTAGGTCCCCGGCAGGAAAGGCCACTCCCATCCAGGCGGTAGGCTGCAAGGAGGGGGGGCGAGGACACGACTCGGAGAATAGTCGCGTCCTCGCCAGGAAGTGACTGGGAAACCGTTTCCCCCTTACCCTACCCCCTCCCCCACATAGAAAAGCTAAAGAAATCTCCAAAACAAACTTTTAAAACTGACTAAAAAAAATAAAAAAAGACAGAAAAACAGACAGACTGTAGGCAGAGGCTGCCATCAATGCGGCGCCCCTTGTGGCTTATTAACCAAGCAAGCCACACCTTTTTGGAATGTGGGAGGGAACTAAAGCACCTGGAAGAAATCCACATGGTCGCAGGGAGAACATGTAACTCTACATGGCAGAACTGGCGGTTAGTCTTTCAAAAACCCGGGTCACTGGATGATCTGTGAAGCAGCAGCTCGACAAATGTCGCCCACCATGTCAACAGTTCTTCTGCAGTTTCGATGGGCGGAACCTGGAACCTTTCGCATGCACGGGAAACGCAATAATCACTGTACTACAGAAACTGTCATCTTAGTATGTACATCTACAGAACTATGAAGACCGCAAGATACATAGGTGAGATAGTGAAAGAAAGCATGCGAGATGTGTGCCATTATTGATTAAAGAGCAGTATAAAAGAGACGATATGGAACTGCATTAAAACACTGGTCATACCCCAGCAAGAATCTAGTTAGTACACTCCTGAAAAGATGTGATAGCCATCAGTGAGAGAGAGGAGATTTCGTCTAGATATTATCATGGCTGGGGATGTTTAGTTTTGAGGACAGACTTACTCTCTTTGGAGGAAAAAGAGAGGGGAGATTTAATTGTGTATGAAATTGAGACACTTACGAGGTGAATATTCCACTTTTTTTAAACAAAATCATATAACATGTTCCAGCCATCTTTATGAGTGCAGCAAGATTTACAAGATCATTGCTTTGCAAGGCCTTGCTCAAGAGTCTGAACCAGCTACTCAGAGTAACTTCGCGTAAGTATCAATTTATTTTTTTTGCAACCAGGAAACTTTCTCAAATTCTACTGGCAATGATACGTCAAACTGTGGGGTGGAAGCTGGTAGTCATGTTGCACTGTGGCCAGGTTCCTGGTGCTTGTGGTGTGTAGGCCCCGGTACGTTGGGCAGCAGGAATGCTTCTGTCAGTATTGGTTACGCCAAGTAACTGGCAGAGTACTGCAGCACATAATTATAGAATCATAGAAAATAGGTGCAGGAGTATGCCATTCGGTCCTTCGAGCCTGCACCGCCAATCAATATGATCATGGCTGATAATCCAACTCAGTATCCTGACAGGACAATGAAATTCTTTCTTTGTATAGCACATCAGAACATAGTAGGCATTGACTACAGTTATATACTTAAATACACACATTAATTAATAAATTAATAAAGTGAAAATAACAGATGGAGGGGTTATTAATGTTCAGAGGTTTGTCCGAAGCGGTTTAATTGCCTGATGGCGGTGGGGAAGTAGCTATTCCTGAACCGGGGGTTGTTGCAGTTTCCAGGCTCCTGTAACCTTCTTACCTGAAGTAGCAGGGAGATGAGTGTGTGGCCAGGGTGGTGTGGGTCGTGGGGGTCCTTGATGATGCTGCAGCCTATTGAGGCAGCGAATGTGGTAGATTTCCCTCGATGGAAGGAAGGTCAGAGCCGATGATGGACTGGGCAGGTTTACTACTTTTTGTAGTTCTTTTCCTCTCCAGGGCAATCAAGTTGCCGAACCATGCCCGATGCAACCGGTCAGGCAAGCTCTCTACTTGTGCACCTGTGTAGTAGTTAGAGAGAGCCCCGTTTTGGAAGACCGACTCTCCGTAATCTTTCTCAGGATGTTGAGGCGCTGATGAGCTTTCTTTATAATTGCATTCTGTGTTCTCGGACCAGGAAGGGGAAAGATCTTCACAGATGTGCACGCCCAGGAATTTGCAGCTCTTTGACCCTTCAACCATCGACCCGTTGATATAAACAGGACTGTGGGTCCCATCCTACTCCTTCAAAGTCCACCTTCAGTTCCTTGGTTTTGTGGTGTTGAGGGCCAGGTTATTGTGCTGGCACATATGGGACAGTCGCTCGATCTTCTTGTTCTGTCTCGGACTCATCCCCATCAGTGATACGTCCACTACAGTGGTGTCGTTCAGCGAACTTGATGATGGAGTTCGGCACTGTGGACCGGCTACGGCAGGCATTGAGTATAGAGCGAGTACAGCAGGGGGCTGAAGGCACGCAGCCTTGCGGTGCTCCCGTGTGATTGTTATCGAGTCTGACACATTTTCCACATTCGACAGACTGGGTATTGTGAAAGAGAAGTCGAGGATCCAATTGCAGAGGGATGTGCAGAGACCAGTTCTCGAGTTTTGTACCAGCTTGGAGGGGATGAATTGTGGTAAATGCCGAGCTGTAATCAAGAATAACAGCCTGAATACTAGTTTTTGTTGTCCAAGTAGGTCCAGAGCGGTGTGGAGGGGCCAGTGAGATCGATCCACCGTTGATCTGGTTGTGGCGGTAATGCGAACTGCAGAGGGTCAGGTTTTTGTCGAGGGAGGAAGTGGAATTTGCGCCATGATGAACCTCTCAGCCCCCCACGAGCACTTCTTCACACAGGCGTTAGTGACCACATGTCGATAGTCATTGAGGCAGTTCACCTTGTTCATCACTTGTCTTGGGCGCCTGTATTATTTGATGCCGTTTTGAGGCAGGAGGGGAACCTCAATCCCCCCCTCAATCTCCTTAAATTCCAGCGAGTACCAAGCCAGTCTATCCAGTCCTCTTCATATGGAAGTCCTGGCCATCCAGGAAACAGTCTGGTGAACCTTCTCGGTACTCCCTCCATGGCAAGGATGTCTTTCCTCAGATTAGGAGACCAAAACTGTACGCAAAGCAGGTGTGGCCTCACCAAGGACCTGTACAACTGCGTAGAACCTCCCTGTCTTGTAAACTCACATCTTTTGCTAATAAATGCCAACCTACCATTCGCTATCTTCACAGCCTGCTGCACCTGCATGCCTACTTTCAATGACTGGTGTACCATGACACCCTGGTCCCCGTGGTTGAAAGACACGGCACCCAATCAAAGAGAAAAACTGAAGAGCAAGCGGAGAAAAAGAGAATAAAAATACCAATGGTATTGTGATTACTGCAGTAATCAAAAAGAACTGAAAGAATGGAATCTTGGACCATATGATTGACATGGTCCAAGCAAATAGTCGCAGTCATAGAGTGATACAGCTTGGTACCTGCCTTTTGGCCCAACTTGCCCACGCCAACCAACATGTACAGGCTATACTTGTTGAAGGCCAATGTGCCAAAAGCCTTTTTGACCACCCTATCTACCTATGACTCAACTTCAAGGAACCATGCAACTGCAGTCCTTGATCCCTCTGCTCTACAACACTCCCCAGAGCCCGACCGTTCACTGTGTAAGTCTTGCCCATATTATACTTCCCAAAATGCAACAACTCACATTTCTCTGTATTAAATTCCATCAACCGTTCCTCAGCCCACCTGGCCAATCGATCAAGATCCTGCTGCAATTTTGCACAACCATCTTCACTATGTACAAAACCAACCACTTTTGTATCATCAGCAAACTTGCTAATCAGGCCATGTATGTTCCCATCCAAATCATTGATATAGATGACAAACAGTAATGGGCCCAGCACCGAACCCTGAGGCCACACCATAGTCACAGGATATATCCACTTTGATATCAACATTGATAGAGGATATCCACTATGGTGCTAAAAACAGGAAAAGCAGGCTATTATTTAATGGTGGCCGATTAGGAAAAGGGGAGGGATTTGCAGCGAGGACCTGGGTTGGGTCTGGTACACCAGTCATTGAAAGTAGGATGCAGGTGCAGCAGGCAGTGAAAAACAGCGAATGGTATGTTTGCGTTCATAGCAAAAGGATTGAGTACAGGAGCAGGGAGGTTCTACTTCAGTTGTACAGGGGTCTTGGTGAGACCACACTGGAGTATTGCGTGCAGTTTTGGTCTCCACATCTGAGGAAGGACATTATTGCCATAGAGGGAGTTGCAGAGAAGAGGTTCACCAGATGACCTCCTCCTGGGCATGTCAGGGACTGTCTTATGAAGAAGGTATGGATAGACTCGGTTTATACTCTCTGGAATTTAGGAGATTAAGAGGGGTCTTATAGAAACTTACAAAATTCTTAAGGGTTGGACAGGCTAGATGCTGGACAGGATTGTTCCCTTCGATTTTGGGAAGTCAGGACAAGGGGTCACTGCTTAAGGATAAGGGGGAAAATCCTTTAAGACCGAGATGAGAAAGACTGTCTTCACACAGAGAGTGGTGCGTCTCTGGAAAAAAACTCTCTGCCACAGAGGGTAGTTGAGGCCAGTCATTGGCTATATTTAAGAGTGGTTGGATGTGGCCCTTGTGGCTAAGGGGATCAGAGGGTATAAAGGAGAGTAGGCAGGTACGGGATCTGAGTGGATGTCAGCCATGATCATATTGAATGGCGGTGCAGGCTCGAAGGGTCTGAATGGCCTACTCCTGCACTAATTTCTATGTTTCTATGTTTCTATATGTTGATAACATAGACTGCAGGGTTTTTCTGTCAACAAAGGTCTGTGATGAATAATTAAATAATCGAAAATGTTGACTCTGCTTCTTTTCTGCTCCACAGATGCAACCCTGACTTTGTATGAGTGTTCAACATTTTCTGTTTATTATCTTAGATTGTCCAGCAGAACAATCACTTGAGTTCAGGTGTTTGATAAGTTGGAAGTGTTGCTGGGGTTCATATAAAGAATTTCTTGAAGCACTTATTGGGAATTTAAGATTATATGTGGTGTTTCTGTGAGGTAGGTGTTAATGGTCGCAAATGAGAGGTAAAAAACATGGCAAATACTGTGCCTTGCTTGCGTACAGAGAAAGTAAGAGAGAAGCAGAGCAAGTGTGTGTCACGTGGGTTTTGTGAAGAATTGTCGACACAATGTCGTAATCGCCTTGATGATGAGAGACGACCGGGTGTTGAAGCTGTTAGTGTAAGGTTTGATGAGTATCTCCAGGCATGTTAATCAGCTCGCTTTGTATTCCTATTTCAAAGCTAAACTAATTATCTTTGAAAAGGGATTATTAATTCACATTATAGGAAATAAGTAAATACATGGTAGATAACTTGAATTGATTATGAATTAATTGACTCTGCAGTATTTTCAGATCTCATCTGGGCAACAAAAGTAAAGGCTATATCTATTTGATTTTGAGTTTGGATTAGGAATGATTTGGATACGCACTGAACCAACAAGTCTTGGCAGTTGCAACCATTACCACAATACTTGTAATCTGTAACATTTAAATGGCATTTATTTGCATCAGAAAATGTTTGTACTGTTTCAAGACATTATGCACAATACCACCATATTTCAAAATGCACAGTAGAGGATTCAAAAACAAAGAAGAAATTCACCAGGACATTGTGCACAAAAGTTTCAATATTCCAGGCAGTTACAGATGCAGTTTGTTTCAAGGTGAAAGAAATCAGTGGGAGAAGAACATTTCTGGGTCAGGGCTATTGGAAGCAATAGATCAAAAGCTGAATGCGTAGCAGTTTAAATGGAATGCCACTATCTACCGGAAAAGTGAATTTTCCCCTCTGGCCTTTTGCCAACGAATACTTAATGCATTAAATAGTAACCATGAAAGCTTAAAGGCCCCCGCAAAAGAGGATTATTTTTGTTAATTTATTTGTCACCAGTCTGCCAATCAAGTGCCAGCATAGCTTAACACAGAAAAAAACTTTGTGCGCACCAGCAGTCACCGCGCTCTCGCACTCGGATAACGAATCACTTCTAGGTCTTCAAATAATTGCAGTGTTAGCCAGTGACTTAACCATTAAATATTAAGGTGCCAAACCTCCGCG